>JAJHUR010119320.1:2543-32191 GCA_027495735.1 Lutjanus campechanus
TCCCTACAGTATTACACAGACACAAGTAACAATGCCAGGAGTCCGGACTGGTGTGTGTGTGTGTGTGTGTGTGTGTGTGTGTGTGTGTTTTGAGCAGTAACCCGGCCTGAACTGACCCTGCAGCTGTCAGAGTCCGGGGGATCAGTGCTCCTCTGCAAACTGAGACTTTGTAATCCAGGTGTTATGCGGGTCGGTTGAACCCAGGTGACCCTGCAACTGCAGCCCAGGTCTCTGTTGATCCGTACCGACGCCTTTGGGGATCCCAAATGGTGACGGGATCATGATGGTTGTTGTCAGCAAGTTGGCGCATTGCGAATTTACTGCTGCCACGTCCTGACCACACACACACACACACACGCACACACACCTCTCTCTCTGTGTCGGACAGGAGGCACGAGCAGCATCCCACCAGCTGCCCTTATTGCCATAACAACATGCTCTACCACAATAAGACTCGGCTTTAGGGTAATTTTACAGTACAGTTATGGAGTTAACAAAAGGAAATTGAGATTTTCAACGTATAAAATTGTTGGTGGTGGAGTGGAAACCCCGAAAACGTGCAGACAGCGCAGCAATTAACGGCGTTTAGACAATTGCAGGTGGCAGCAGGTCCGCGGTCAAGCTAGACGTCCGTAACCAGGGTCATACAGGAAACTGGGAGACATTGCCTTCAAAATAAAACCACAATGAAACAACTTGCTTTAGAAATGATTGATAATACTGTAGGGGATGCCTTAACTGTGAAATTGTTTGACTAAATAATACAATAGAATATATCTCAGAAGCGTCACCGAACGATCAGACAATTAGAAATAATGTAAACTCTCTTACCCAAATTTTTCCATGCCTGATTTTTTGAAAATCATGGCCCTAAACCGAACCAGACCAACAAAAAAAACCCCTGACAAACAGTTGACTCTCTAAACACTTGTGTCGTCTCAACATCTATGTGAAATGCATTATCTTAAGAAAAGTTGCTTAGAGTAAGGGTTTTTCCATGATATATGATATTTTGAGACTGGGGGTCATTTAGTGACCCTAGGTCAAAGAATGGTATTCGTCATGTGTCAGAAGGTATATGATAAGATAATACAACCAGATGTTTTGCTCCAATCTTGCAAAAACAACAAGCCTTTAAAACGGCTAGCAGAGAAGTTCCTTGTTAGAGTGATGTATTGGCTGTCCTCTCCGAGTAAACCAGGCTACTCGTTTTGATGCTGTGCTTGTATTAAACCTTTGTTATAATTGCAGGTCGGTGTCAGCGGAGATTTCTTCATCACATTCACATCACCACTAAAGAATACAAGACACACTGAAACTTATTACTTGTTCAATTTTGTCTGTATGACATTAAAAAAATGTTTTTAAACTGTGTTGTATTGTGTCATGGTACACATTAAGTGTGTTCTTTTGTTTATCAAATCTAAATTTTAAACTATGTATTTAAAAACAAATCATATTCATAAAAGTATGTTACCCAATGTTTTAGCCTGTTTTCAGGTTTCTTGCTTTTATTTGATTGTGTCCGCTGTTCATTGGACTGTGTATGATAATGGTGATGAATATATATTATTAGTCCTAGTAGAGGTAGTAATAGTAATAGTATATATACCGTCATTTGAACATCTCAACAACAATATAAAAAATATGTCCTCATCATAGGGTCTTTCAGATGTTCCTCAAATATGTAAAGCACTAGGCTTTTATTTTGAAGGCCCCGACCAGAAGTGCTGTTATCTCCTCGTAGAGTTGACAGCTGCCGTCCAGACGGCCGGAGGGGAGGAGGATGAGGAGGGAGAGAGAGAGGGAAAGAGGAGGAGGGAGGCAGCAGCAGGGACACGGTAACCTGCAGGAGGACTCACATGGTCCTGCAGCAGCGGAGCATAGACCACCGGGACTCTCCAAACCGCTTAACACTTAGCTGAGCTTCATTATTCTTCTTTATATTTTTTTAACACTCCATTTTTATTTTCTTTTTTCCTCCCCGCATCCTTCCTGCCGCAGCCCAGTGTCGGTCGGACTCGGGCCGGTAAAGCAGCGCCATGGCTCGGGAGAACGGAGACACCGGCAGAGGAGAAACGTGGAAAAAACAAGTGGACGACATCAAGAAGATTTTTGATTTTAAAGAAGTCCTCGGCACGTAAGTACACGAAGCTTTGAGCAACTTCGCCTCAGATATCCCTGTCATATTACAATAATTCTCCCACTGGGGTTCAGTACATGTGGGGCTCAACAGTGAGTTTACATTCACCTTAATGCAATATTACAGTCTTCAATGATATTAACACAACTGAAACTCTGAAGCATTACTTTTAGTAAACTATTTAAACTGTATGCTCATTACTTTTTAGCTATGTCAACCATTTTTATTGTTACTTTTAGCCATTTCACTTATTTCACTTTATCTGTTTTAAATAACTAACAGCTACTGTTGATCCATTACGTTACTTTTAGTCAACAGTATCAACCGTTTATCCTAGCTAGTTTTCATACACTCAAACGCAACACGTTGTGTTTAGGTGTTGCAGCCGACTCAATTATTGGATACGTATTTTTTTTTTTTTTAATCAAATCGTATTTTTTATTTATTTATTTTATTTAGTAAATTAGTTGAGCTATTCCACAATCTTTCCACGTACCTTGTTTTGTTTTTTGTTTTTGTTTTTTTGTTTTTTTTAAATAATGATACAATCAATATCTATTTAATATATTAAAAAACAAAAACAATAAATTAAAAATATGATATAAATAAAGTAAAAATATTTTGAAAATCATATAACTGTAGAGGTAGGTAATAAAATCAAGTGTCTTGAAAAAAATATTGTATCATATTAGCTATATTGGTATATTTCTTGTTGTTTATAATTTGGCTAGACTCAAAGTGTTTCTTAAATTCAATCCTGAAAGATTGTACCCCCTGGCTGCAGTATCATTACATGAGGTGAAGCATTTTTGTAGTGTAAAGAACTTCTGTTGGGGTTTTAGAGCTCTTTACATAGCACTAATCACTTTTAACTCTTGGCACAGTAGCCACATTATGAAATCCCTATAATGTCTCTGCAGTATTTGCGTTATTTTCACACAAAATGACTCCAGTTTTTCTACAAACTCCAGGCAGTAGTATCCATGTTGGGTGCTGATATGTTCAGTATTGTGTATTGAATTTATGCAGCTTCATAGTGAGCAATTCTTTTGCTCTCACTGATACTGCTGTAGTGTTCCTGTGGTTTTAATATAGTCGGTCCTGATGTATGTAGTATTTAGGCAGGGACTTGTACAATGATTTAGGATGACGGTTGTGCTTAAAAGTGAGCTTATAATGATTCAGTGGTTGATCTTCTTGGCACATTCTGTAATATTCCCTGAGGGGATTTTCTTGTTGATGACAGCAAGGCTTTAAGAGACCGCAGGAATTTCAGTCTGTCAGCAGCAGCAGTAACGGTGTCACTGTTACACTTACAATCTTTCTCTGGTTGGATTCAGACTCTTTCACGTGGGGTCATTTTACTCTCCAGCTCCATGTTAGGAAATTTCTTCTCCTCCTCTTCTTCCTTGTTCCATCTTCCCCATTCAAACAGCAACAGAATACAGGTTAATGGCGACGCCCCCTAAATCTCTGACAGCCAGTCCCTGTCTGCCCTCCCTCTGTTGTTCCTGCTGTGAGGACTGAGCTGTGTCTGTTTGGACGGCAGCCTGGAGGGGGACACGCGGGGCAGGCGGATGCAGATTGGGATTAACTGTGCGGGGATTAGGGAAACTTCCCCTGAATAGAAAGAAGTTCAGTCATGTTGTGTAATGACAGAATGAGGATGGACATTTAGCTAGCTGCGGATTTGCTACCCTAAAACACACCTGAAATCTGGACTGGATATGAAACACATGCACAGACACACACGCACTCTTAGGATGCAGAATGGTACAGGACTCAATGATCCGAGTCGGCCATGTTGTAGCCACACATTAACCAGAGCTGCTGACGGATCTTTGAACCTGATGCATCAGCAGAAAAGAGGAAAGGGGGGGAGTGTCGATTGGCATGGAAAGCCAGGAGGAAGAAGAGAAGAGATGGTAGCGGTGACTCAGTCGGAAACAGATGAGAGTTTTTATCAAAGCAGGGATGAAAGAAAGCAGAAGCCTGGAACCAAACAAAAATAGTCCGAAATCAGCCAGCAGGGTGAACGAGTCAGTTTCAGTAGCTGCGCTGCCTCCAGGTGCAGCAGCACATGTGGGGGAAACCTAAGCTGAGAGTGTGAGTGTTACTGCAGTGTTGAATGTTTCTGCGTCAGCGTTTCTGAGCTGCATCTGTACTGACAGGATGTGATGTCACAGATGTGACACTAACCATCACATTTTGTCTCCTTACACTGGGTCACTCTGTACAGTGGGGTTTGTGTGCATATGTGTTAAACTCCTCTTCTGTTGTGTGTGACATACCTTTTTCTGTCCCCTGCTGCTGGATTAATCTTGCCAATGTTAGCTTATGCTGGCAGGTGTGTGTGTGTGTGTGCGCGCGCGCACGTGCGTGTTTGTAGGCATGTACATGAGGTTCGCCTTGGTGTCTTATTACCCTTATTACCCTGTGTATTCTGTGTGTGTCCCTGTTGCTCACCCTTCAATAATTCAGTGCTAACAGGAGTGTCTTCTTTGTGTGTATGCATGTGTACGTCTGTGTGTCAGGTAGGCCACAGCTCCCAGCAGGAGCTGGAGGACAGACAAAAAAGATGAGGACAGACAAAAAAAAAAGATGAAGAAGAAGAGAGAGAGGGAGCGAGTGTGGTTGTTAGGGTTGGGTGATATGTTAAAATTTTCCAAATGGCCACGGTCGGCCCAGCAACCAGTGATCACCGGTACATTCTTGAGCCACAATTTTGCTACGTCATGTTGTTACGTCCAATAAATAAACAAAATAAACTCACAAAACATCAAGAAAGGACGATCTTACATATATTTTCCTTATTAAACTGAAGAATACAACTATACAATTAAAGCTTCTTTAATTTAACTCATCGTAAAACGACCGACAGAAACAAAATAAAACTCACCAAAACCGTCTTGGTTTGTCTTTCTGCAGTTCCAGCAATCACCACTCTAGTTTGGTTGTAATAAATTCATAATTTACAGAGTTAGATGTGAAAATATTCTGGCTCTACAGGCTAGCCTGGCTGTCACTCATCTTACAGCTCAGTTAGACTAGTCGACAGTTAGACCAGTCGACTATTCTTAAAGTGAGAGCGCAGTGAAATATGAAAAGTGAACTGTAGGGCTGCAACGAATTATTCTTTTGTAAGTGATTAATCTGTCGACCATTTTCTGGATTAATCAGTTAGTTGTTTGTTTCATAAAATGTCATAAAATGGTGAAAAATAGTAATCACTATTTTCCAAATCCCAAGGTGACATCCTCAAATATCTTGTTTTGTCCACAACTCAGAGATATTCAGTCAAAGAAGACTAAAGTAACCAGAAACTATTGACAGTTGAGAGGATGAAATCAGAGCATTTGGACATTTTTTTTCCTTAAAAAAAGTATCAGAACGATTCATCGATTATCAAAATAGTTGGTGATTAATTTAATAGTTGACAACTAATTGTTTAATCGATTCATTTTCGCAGCTTTAGTGTATTGTGCCGCTAAATGAGAGTGTGTTGCTGATCAGCGGCTCTCACTCATTCAGACTGTTAAATCAGCTAAATAAACGGACAAAAATCGTCCAAAAGATAGCCCCTCAAAAAAAAAAGCAACCAGTGATGAAATCAACGACAGATAGCCGATATTTGTCCTATTGCTCATCCCTAATGGGAGTGTACGTTTGCCACTCGGGGCGAATTTCAGCTCACCATCACTCCGAGTCAGCAGAGTGTCTGCCAAAGTTTGGATCAGCCTCATGTTTTAGACTCCAGGTTCAGGGTAGAGGTCAGGGACTAAATGGCCGCAGAGGAACGTCTTTCCAAGTAGCTCTGCAGAAAGACAAAGTGTGTGAGTGAGATAGAGACACAAAGTAAAGTGGTGGACGTGATGGTGATGCATTGTGGGAATGTCACTGTGCCATCTAGGGCACTCTGCCCTTAATTGATGCTCCACTTCCCTGCTGCTGGCACTGTTCTCTCCACTGTTTCTGGGACTGCAGAGCCCCCCCCCCCCCTTCACTGTCTCTTTATGTCTCTCTATATCTTCCTCTTTATGTCTCTGGCTCTGCTGTACATCTCCCTGCGTGTCCCTGTGTTAAACTCGAACAAGAGATCCCTTTTAGGACTTTGTTGCACAGTTTTTGAAGTTTCTATTCTTTCATCCCTGTTATAAATAACGTCTTATAAATAGAACAGAAGACGATTGTTTGCTATGTGACAAAACTAACTTCATCTGTGGACTACTGGTGTGTGTGTGTGTGTGTGTGTGTGTGTGTGTGTGTGTGTGTGTGTGTTAGTGTGTGCCTAGATGTGTAGTGCTGTTGGATGCATGTGCATATGCGTGCGTGTTTCTAAATGTGTGCATGCGTGCACACATTCACAAACACAGATTTTTACCACGTTGGAGTGAAATCTGAATACTCACAGTATGTCGGCGGGCTTATCCTCTGTTCGTCGATCCATCTGTTCCACCCTCTTCTCTTTTTCTGCCAGTTTTTCTTCTGTTGAGTCCTTCTCTCAGGCGGCTGAGCTGTGATTGGTTGTTGTTGTTCCTTGTTGTTTGTTGTTGCTGCTGACATTGCTGTAATGAACCTGTTGTTGTTGTTGATGGAATTGGTAATGTCATCAGCCATTATGTTGGTGGGGATTGCTGATGTAGCTGAAATTATCTGCATTGCTTGTTACAGTGATGTTTTGCTGGTGATGTTGTTGGCATTCTGCTGATGTGAGGTTCATATTGGTCGACGATGACCTTGATACACCTTGTTTGTTTCTGTTCTTTGTTTGGATGTTGTTTGTTTGTTGGCAGCTGTAGATAACTATTGATAATGATATGTTTTTGAATTATTGTTTTTAATAAGCACGTTACGTTCATGCTCATGTCGTTGATGCGCTGGAGTTTTGTTGATGTTAATAGAAAATTGTGATTTATTACAATGGACCATTATCTTAGGGGAAGGCCCACTTACTACCCTTTCCCCACATCTTTCAGCCTCATCTCACAGTCTTCATTAGCTGACAGATTTTGCTCAGTTGTCATGGAAATAGATCAAAGGTTTGGATCATGTAATAACAGCTGATGATTTACCACAAACAACAACAACAACTGAGCTGTCTCCACGACAGCTGGGCAAACTCAAGCAGCAATCTCCGGGGATGAAAAATGAAACCAATGCGGAAGTGCCAAAAACTGTGATTCCTCAAATGGCCCCTTGAGTCTGGTTCAAAAAGTCAATTCCCACACATCCCCATATTGAAATGTTCAACATCACAGCAGCCCAGGACGAAAAATGTTGTTGTTTTCTTGTCAATAGCTAATTTCCCCATTCATGATTACTGTTCAGGGTGTGAATTTTTCTGCAACTCGCCGATTTGAATTATGTTAAGGCTTAAAGGTATGCATGCAGGGTGTGTTCGCTTTGAGTGACCAGTGGGTGCCATCACAGGTGGCTAGCTGCTAGGTAGCCGCTTCATTTGGCCGCCACAGCTGCACCCACGCTCCAACTCTTTGCCCATTTTGGATTAACCGATGTTAGTTAGACGGAGTCAGGCACTGCTGAGATGGCCATGGCTGGAGCCACCACAGAGCCTCAGTATCACTACTCAGAAACTAAGGATGTTAATGATTAATCATTAATCGATTCCTTGTTTTTAAGAATTTAACGGATTAAAAATGTATTAATCGATAACTAATCAATACCCTGGAAATGCTAGTAATTGCACCTTATTGTTTTGTTTGGAGTAGCCATTTGTTGAGTAAAGAAACTTAAACTTCAAATGAGATAAAACAAGAAAAAAAATGGATATGAGAGGAATAATTAAAAAAGGTTTTGTATTGTATTAATTATTAATGATCAACTGATTAATCGTCTTAAACTATCATTTAGGGAAAATGCACAAAATTTGCAAACCCTATCAGAAGCTTATGAGTTCTTTATACAGACTATGGTGAAACTGTCCACTGATGAAGACTGTGAGATGCAGTTGAAAGCTCTGAGGGAAAATCACGTCAGTAGACCTTGAATTAAGATTATCTTGTCACACTCGTATTTCCGAGGTCAATAAAGAACTTTCACACCCAACTTCAATTTTATTTTCATAGTTTTAGACAGATTTTCTATTCATTGTGATGACCACAGTTACACCAGCAGAACAAAGTCTGACGCACTCAGTCAAGTCAGTTTTATTTACAAAGCACCAAATCACAGCAGAAGTTATCTTGGGGCACTTTTCATATAGAGCAGGTCTCTTTATAAGATTATTTACATAGACACAACATTCCCCTTCATGAGCAAGAACTTGGCAACAGTGGAGAGGGAAAAAACTCCTTCAGACATTTAGATAAGCAAACATTTTAGCAAGCTTATCTAAACCACCATTTTTAGAGGTAACACAGAAGTGAACGCAGTGAATTTTACAGCTCCCCATCGTTCTCTCTTGTTTAAAAACTGTCTGTCTGGTGAGTCAACATTAATATTACCATTTACCAGTCTGAATTATTGCCAAAAATGTGACCCAGATTCATTGAGCTGGAATAGTCCTTTAATGGTATTGTTGTTGTTGTTGTTATTGTTGCCTTGTTGATGACTGGCGGTGATGCTGTTGTTGTTGACATCATTGCTGACGTTTGTACTCATGTCTGTCTTCTCGAGGAGCTGAGCATATCAACACAGATTAACACTGAATATGCTGATCTCAGTTAGGCATCTCAGTGCTACTAAATTTGAGCTACAGTCACGTCACACAACCCCCACACACACGCGCGCACACACACACAGACACACACACACACTGAGCAGGACATTTAAAAGCAGCAAAGGGGAAAAGTCACTTTTTTCCTTTTTGTGCGTGCAGCAAATAAGACACTCGCATTCTCCAGCTGTTAAGGCTTTCCTCATCACGAAATGCATTTAATGTGAAATTATGTGCGTGGAGCGGGAGGGGCACCATCTATCTCTGCGCAGATTGACACGTGTGTCCAGACCTCTGAGTATTAATGATCATAAACTTTAGTCCATTATCGGATCAGCGCTCTATTTTAAGCCTCTCGGCGACCACATCCAGCTTATAATGGCCCCATGCTGAAAGCCTGTTGTCTCTGCGCGGTTTGTGACACACATGGCTCCATCATCCGACCGCCGCGTGCACGCTGGTGTGTTGCTCTTCATGTGAGTAAACACTGCCACGTGTTTGATAACCATTCAGACATTAAAAAAATCATTTTCTGAGTGTAGGTTCAGCCATGTTTCCATATTAAAATAACACGCACTGCAAAGATTTGACATTCAAAACACTTTTTTTCTTCTAACCTTTCACTTTGTCACTTTATTACAGTAGCATTTACTTAATGCTGTACCATAAAAAGTCAGATTTCTCTGAAGCCTGGCATTATGCATCAAAAACACTTCATACTTGCCATTTTTGTCTAGGGCAACTTGCCCTGATCTCCCACTGTGACTCAGTTTTTATCAGTCATGGAAGCACGACAAAATGTTTTTTCGTGATCTATTAAATGACATCTCAAAAAAACACAGTTCAAGATGGAGACATTCCACCGAGTGCACATACACCTACACAAGACACAACGACTCGGCATGATCTGCAGATGAGGCACATGAACTTTGCAGGGACACACAATAAATGCAGGTGCTGTGGGGCAGCTGAGGAAACAGGACACTCAATGGTAATGCTCCTGAGTGGAGGATTTGGTTTCGGGGCCTGTTGTGCAATCCTAAAGGGTCTCGACAACAACATCTGCTGTTCGAGGGGGAAATCAGGGCCACTGCCTGCTGGGAGACAAATGTTGTTGTTACGATGAAGTTAGCGGTTGGGAGGGTGACCATATTTTGGTGATCAAGGACGACAGGGTGCTGGGGGGGGTCAGAAGAGTTGCAGCGACGTGAGCGGTGTTGTTTACTGTTTTCCTGCAGGCTATTGGCCTCTCGAAACATCATTAGAAGTCAACAGAAGACATTATGTGGTAATTTGTGCCTAAATAAATTTGTTGCAGCTCTGCTCTCAGCAGAGAGGAGCGACACTATGTATGAATACGTGCTCTGGTCATCCAACATGTTTTAAAGCCAGACAAGAAAATATATGATTTATTTGTGTTTAAATTTGTTGCAAAATGCTTTAAGAGTAAAAGCTTAAAGCTGAACTCACCAATATTAATATGAACAATAGAAAAATGATGTATTTTCTAAAAGGTGGAAGTTGAAATAACAAAACCCACAGAGAGTTATCACACCATTTTGCAGGTCTATGAAGAATTTTAAGTGCACTTATAATGTTTTGGTTGAATCCCATCATTCTTGTCAGCTTTGTTTCCAGTCGCAGCAGGCTCCCATTTTCAGAGAGAAAGCTCTGATAAACCCCCTCGTAAGCCACCTGCCCAGCACTGAACAGCAGACAGACAAAGTTAGCAACAGCATTTAGGGGCTAAACAGCACAATATTTTCCTCAAGAACTGCACCAGGAATTGGAGACCAAAACAGAGCTAAAAAGAGATTGAATATTACACTTAACATTCAACAGGCGACCGAGGACATGAATTCAAATGTTGCTCTGTGTTTACTAGGCAACATTTTGCTAACATTCTTTATAACAACTTCATAAGGTGATAATATGTTGGTGTCATGTTTACACCTCGCTGTGCTGCCCCTAAGTATCCAAAAAAAAAATCAATTAAAGCCCCAGAAAACATAGCTTCAAATCTTGAGTATTTCTCAGTTTTCAGATGATCAACAATAAATTGTGAAGTTCAGAGAAAAACATCCGTATGTTTTACTTACTGATAGTGTAACGCTTGTGAGCAACTCTCATAAGATTCTGCTTTAAATGTTGCTAAATCTTGATTGGTGCATGGGAATAAATGCAATCACCTTTTTGCAACTGAGCCCCGCCCACTTCAAAACAGTTACCAGAGCACAGACAAAACAACACAGACAATGACCAGTAACAGTTTGAACTTTTATTGTGTGTTCATGTAGTTAGTTACTTGTAGCAAGATGCTAACTGAGAAAATACATATAATCCCTCTCAATCTGACTCACTAGAAGTGTGTGATGGTGGCCGTATCAGACCCTGCCCTCTGTCTGTATTTTCTCATAGTTTGCTGTGCTAAGGATGTTTTTGGGCTTCAGCCTGTTTGGCAGTGGTGTGTAGCCCCCAGCCACAACGGCGGGCAGGTTCTGAGGTCACGACTTTATAAAGATGTAGGGACCAATAGTGACCTTGCTGCATTCACACTAAATCAGGCATTATACGGAGGTGTGGTGTGCGTTTCTTTGTGTTTTAGAACAAACAGAAAATAACATTTGATTTAACTGATTTACCGCTTTGGTCTTGCTAACACTGCTATCTCACTTCATTCACTCTCTACCACTCTTGTTCATTGGTCTGAAAATATGAATAGATTTGTATTAGCTGCTTTTGAGAAATACAATTGCCAAGGAATCTGGGGATTCACACTGAGGTCATGTCCTCAGCTTTTATTTCTGGGACTGGAGGGATTCAGTGACCTGTGACTGTGTCCTGATAGTGTTAAGTAGGCTTTGAAACAGTCATAAACTTGACCAAAAAAAAATATAACTGAACAGTTGAATGAATGAGTAAATGTTTTATAATAATTTATGGTGGCTTGTGATGTTTTTGTTGGATTGTGTTACGCTTGGGGAAATTAGACTTCTCAGGATTCCTTAAATCCTGGCTACAGCCCTGGTAACCAAGGCTTTCTTGGAAAACAACATTGTTTATTTTGGCAAAAGAAGAAAATAAAAGCAGTGAGAGACAAACAATGTCAAACCAGCTGCTCAAACCTGAAAGTGAATGAGAAAGGATCGTCTCCTTGTAGCAATAACGCCTGTGGTCAGGAGTGAAATGTCACTGAAACAGAGCAGACCCTGTATCTTGAATAAATCAAGATTAAATATCTGTCAGCGAGTGTTGTGGTTACCCTCAGGGAAATGCTTTCAGACTGCTTTGTGTGTTGGAATTACATTGCTTGTAGTTTTTCTCACAGCTTCCATGCATTACCAGTATATCCTGTTAGAAGCACTCAAACACGGCCAACACTCAGTCGGCAAGCCATAACAGTGATTAGCTTAAGTGTCACACTATATAACTCACATGAGTTTCGGGTCGATGCTTAATTCATTCTCAGATTTCCCATAATTCATTTCAAGATAGCACAAACATATGAAGGTTGAACACCCTGGGATAGGGTAACTTTTTTTTTCTATTCCTACCACATAGAAAAGCTGTTGGAAAACTGTATATTCAATAATTCACCATTGAACAAGGCAGGCAGAAAAAAAGGAAAATATTTATTTAGATTACGATGTTTTAGATTATAAGTTTTAATATTTATTTGAAAGAAAGCCAGTTTCCAGTCGACAGGCTTTTGTGCAGAGTGCAGTCTGTACCTGAACAGAAAGGCAAGTCAGAAAGCAGCTTAGCATATTTTCCCTCGAGGCTCTGCTGCTTCTGACAGTGGCACTGCAAAATATAACAAAATACCAGAGCAGAGGAGGAGGAGGAGGAGGAGGCAGAAGAAGAAGAAGAAGAAGAAGAAGAAGTAGAAGAAGTAGAAGAAGGAGAAGAAGAAGAAGAAGAAGAAGAAGAGATAACGGAGGGGGAAAGAGGAATTGTAATGAAAAGCAATGAGGGTGGGGAATACAAGCATATATAAGCTTAAGGGGCTGGCCTTGGGGCCTGCTAGAGGTGTCCTGTTCCACCGCTAAAGGATAAATATGTTGGAAATGATTTTTCAATCAGCCTTCCTCTTCCTTCCACCACCATCTGCAGTCACCAGAAACTCGCAAAGATTTTGCTGGGAAAGAACAACACTCTTTTTTGCGTTCTGGGCTTTTAGAGTTCCCTTCAAATTTATCCTGGTGCCCCATCATGTAAAATTGAGAATCTGATAGATGCTTTCAATCTGCAATGATTCTGATAAGCCGATGCAGTCTTTGGGCTCACCTGAGAAATGACTGAGGATGTGGGGCAGTGTTCAGAATCCAGAGTGAATCAGCAATCAGACAGTCTGGGTTAGGCTTGTACCGAGATCGTATATTGGCGATAGAAGGGATGAACAACGATCGTTGCACGGCTGTGATTGATTTTCAGAGACAAGGGAACTTTGCAAAAAGTGATATACTGTATTCGAACCAGTTTGGTGATGAACAAAAATGTGGGCCCCTACCATAATGCAGTCTTTTGGCCAACAGAACCAGGAGCCTTCTGTTAGTTTGATTTTGACTGTGATGTATGTGAGGGTTCCCTGGTTGATGAGATGCACACTGATGGTCTGCTATCAGCAAGACTGTGTCTTGTGAGATACAAAAACATCATCTTTTGCTCCTGAACCGGGGAAGACATGGGCCCCACCGCTTCCCACTGTCACTCTGATGGCAATCTCAAATTGTCTCACTCAGCCGAGAAAACATTCATCATCAGTGAACGGAGCGCTGCGCTGGGTTCAGTTTAGTGTCTTTGTCTCTGCAACACATGTTAATAACTTAGTGGTGTTCAGCCTCTGGAGCTTGAAACAGTTGGCTGGTTTACTATACTGAGGAAGATAAGCTAAGAAAGCAATAGCCCAAATAACAACGCTGCGATTGGAAGAAACACACTAGAAAAGAAACACTGCCAACATTGTAACATTTTGAGATGAGATGTATATTGAGATGTAATGTTTGCACAATGATCAGTAGCAACAGCTCCTTTTATTATTTTTTTTCTCCCACATGTCAACAAACGGAACTTCACCAGCAACTCCATCCTTATGGCAACTTTGAGGGGCACATTATCTCAAATACAGAAAACTTTTGAACATACTGTTTGGTACCATTAAAAACACAAACAGTTTAATCTGATCTTTATTCAATGCGTCACGGTTGTAGATAGCTATCACAGGGACTTGGAACATCTCAGTCACTGATGCATTTGCTGTTAAATTTGTTACAAACTGTTGTACGGAAAAATATTCTGAAAAATAAAGATTTCTTCTTGGGGAAGGCATGCCTTTTTAGGGACTCGTCGTGACAAAAACAACAACAACAATGCGAACTCTAAACTAACAAACAAATAGGCTACTCTGATAGGAAAGGGGTGATTACCATTAACCCATGTTCAGTCAGCCTCCCTCATGGCCGGGAGTGCTCAGTGTTCAGCAATGTTATCTGGATTGTCTATTGGAAATCTCTTCTTTGCATCCAAGTGTGTGGTTTTATACAATTGTAAAGCTTGAATTTACTATATTTTAGCATGCAGTCAGTCCTACAGGACCTTCTGGACATAGTTCTTGGCAAAACATAGAGGCACTTAACACATGAATGTACACAAATGATTATTGTGTGGGTTTACAAGCGAGATTATACTGCCATCAGGCTCTTGTTTACTTCCGCCTACAACCCGGATTTGTAAATGGGCTACAACGGGATGATTAATTAATAATAAAGTGACCATGAGTCTAATACACTTGAAATGTATTCCTGCTTCCTGTAGAAGGTCCCAAATTCAGTTTATCAGTAACATTTTATATTAGTTTAAATACAGGTTTAGACTGTGTGATCTAGTTGGTGATATTGACCAATAGGAGAGGCATTTGTATTTCAGTTTTATCACAGAGACATTTTTATTTGCTAACAGCTCACCCCTCTCTTGTCTTCACTTAACATCTTGTTCACCATGAGAACCATTCTGGGGCTGTATCCTATAGCAATCAGATTGCTGAGATTAGTTGTAGTGTAACAAAATGTACCCAAATAATATTTGGCAGGCACGCAGCAGGTTGCCGTGGTAACAGCTAGCTGTTGCCCATCAGATTGTGAATGATCGCTGCCGTTAATGGAAGCAGCGCCACAGCAGCTCCACTGCTAGCCAGAACACACACTCTGTCTTCTGGACAGGTAATTTAGGGCAGACTGCACACACACAAACACACACGGAGGAAACACACACTCAGAGGAACACAGAAGGAGGCTGACACACACACACACATATAAACACACATACATGAGCCAAGTCACAAAAGCATAACCCACGGACACATGCAGTATCTGAAAATGTCAGAGAATCTCTCACGCACACATACACACTCACTCGTATTTATGTTAATCCATGTTTTTGTTTAAAACACACAAAAACTAGCACACCTACATGTGGGTACACACACTTTCTGCTATGCATTACACTTCTCAAGAGTCACACACACTCATCTGCACCTTGGAGGCTTTTTCTGTATTATAGCAGACCTACTTTCCCAGAGTCCCACTACTGTACTTAGATCTGTGTGTGTACGTGTGTGTGTGTGTGTGTGTGGCTGTTTATCTGGCACAGCTTGGCCCAGTTACACTCAAGTCGTCCTTGAGCAGAACACAATGCTACACAACACACACACACACAGATCTTGAAGTGCCAAAGTTTTAAACTGTCTCACTCTGTTACCCGCTTTAAGGAGAAAGAGAGGGAGGTTGCGTTGCAGTTCAAGTCATTTGTATGCAAAACCTGCATCACCGTTTGGTCACACCCAGCTGTGTGTGTGTGTGTTGATGATGTGTGTGTGAGAAAATGTTGCATGCGTCATCAGTCTAGTCAGAGCGGCACTGTTATGTAGCAGTACTGTATAGGTTTCAGTCATTTGTCTGAAAGCCACTTGAGGTCCACAACAGATGTGCATTTTATCATTTAATTTGTATGTTGATGTGTTGACATCATTGTGACATAATAGTAAATCATCATCATTTTGTTTGCAGTGGGGAAAACCATCTGTGCTTCTTGGATAATGCTCAAAAACAGAATTTCTGATATTACCCTGATTGGTCAAAAGAGGTTTCATTGTCTCTCACAGCTGTAAGAAAATAGAGATCAGGACTTAATAGTTCAGATCAGATCTCTGGTTTGATTCCAGTGGGAACACATGCATGTCATAGGCCTCTCTGTCCCATGTTTCATGTCTGTCCCTCAACTCTCACTCAGTAGGCGGTTTGTCAGTGGCGATGGACCCGGTTCATGTCGTTCGAATCCGCAACTAGCAAACCAACTAATGAGCGACTCTTTTGGTTCTGTGTTTTTTGATAATATTAGTTGATAATATGGTCAGGGCCTTAGACTCTTAGACACAAACCTCAGTCAGATAAAGAATTCTGACCATATTATCAATTATTATTAAGAATTTTGGCTTTGATTTGGTACTGAAGTAGTTCCCTAGTCCAAAGATCACCAAATTCGCTTATCAATACTTCTAAAACTCACTAAAAACCATCTGTGTACAGACTACACATGGTCGGGTGCAGTGACTTCCTGCCATGGTGTCTCCTCCTGTGGGTGCCTGACATCATCACAGTGACCACAAGACCTCATGAAATAGTTCAGGCACATAACCTCCCAGGAAAACCACAAATTGTTGTTTTTACACAGAACAAAGAACACCCGATCGACTACAAAACCTGTTTTTTCTGAGTAACCTGGTTTCTTGAGTGCATTAATGTACTGAATATTTCAGATACTGCTCAGTAATTCTTGATGGAACTCTCAAAGATACTGGCTCCTGATTGAGTCATGAAGTCTGCATCATTTAATTTTACGTCATATCACTGAGATCCATTTCCAGGTTAATATTACATTCACATTTCAGTCATAGCTGACCTACCCATCATAAGCTGGTTTGTCCGGCAGTCGGTGGATACCTTTCGCTCTCAGTTGTCTCAAGGCCTGCCGCACCCTGAGCAACCTTCTGCTTCTGTTTACACAACTCCCTTGTTATGCTTGTGTGTCTTAAACAGCGCTATTGTGACGTTAACAGCGATTAAATAAATTTGTAATCTATTGAACGGAGCCAAGATAAAGCTCCCTGAATAACTGTTATGCTTGCTGCAGTCATGTTAACACCTGTTCTCTTATGTGTCACTGTGTCTGGGTGTGACGGCGGTGTATTTGGTTAGGTTTGTACGTGTGTGAAAGATGGCTGCTGGGAAAGTGAATACATAGTTTCATTAGAAGGAAAGACAAGTATAAGCATGTGTGTGGATCTGTGTGTTCGTAATGGAAATTCTAGCGAGCTGACACTGTGTGGCTCCAAAGAACCTGCAGCCAGTGCAAGACAGCATCACCTTTAAATATTTGCAGTAGGCCTTCTCACGCTCATGCAACAAATACAACAGCGGCAGTTTTATCATACATCTCTAAAGCAAACATGTACGTCTGAAGCATGGAGATAGATTTGCTTGTTAAGTACTAATTTCTCTGTGTAACAACCAGGCTGGAAACAAAGAGCTGCACAGAGCAGCTTGTTGTGTGAGCCCTTTAGAAACACTCTCATTCATGGTCTCGTTGGACAGTCTGTGAAGGTTTTGTTACATGATATTATGGTATAATTCTTTTAACAGATGCCGAGGCTTCAATTAGACAGTGTTTAGTCCTCTGCAATATAAAATTGCAAAGAAAATAGAAAAGATTCAGCAACAGCAACTTCTTTCCTTTCATGAATGTTACTGTACCACTGTCTTCTATGCATTTCAGTCCAATCAGAGACACTTACATCGAGGAATTGGCCATTTATAACAAACAGTTACACAGTTTTGTTGAAAAGGCTCTGCTCTTTTTAAAGAATATGAGCAGCAACCAAGGGTCTGCTGGGAGAACTATCTTCCCTTAAAGGGTATTTTCCAACCTGGTCCCTGTTTTCCCAAGTTTTTTGTTTTTGTGTTCAAGTGACTAATGGGGACAATGATTTTTGAAACTGGTCCAGTATTTAGGGAGAGCGCTCGAGCCAGCAGAAGCAAAACTAAGCGTCAGTGTAATCCCTACGGGCAACTGCGCACCAACAATGGAAGTCCACCAGAAGTGTTTTTTTCAGTGACAGGCTCAGATTGTTATTCTAAGTGTCTAACAGGAGCGATAAACCCTTTTTTAAAGAGTAAGATTTGTTTTGTTTAACCACAAACAGCTATTGTATTGCTCTCGCTAAACTCCCTTTGCAAAACTGAGAAACAAAATGAAACTCACCAAAAACCTCTTGGCTTATCGCTTCACTGTTTCAACAATCACAAAATAAACCCTTAAGTCACAGTATTAGATGTGAAAATATCTGGAGAGGATCAAGAGTGAGGTCAGACATCGGAGCAGCAGCGGGGGAAAAACGATGGGCAGAATATTTTCGCATTTAACGCAGTGAATAAATGGTTTATTTTGACCAAATCAGAGTTGGTGATTGTTGGAACAGTGGAAAGACGAGCCAAGACGTTTTGGTGAGATATTTTTTTCATGCTTTGTTTGGTTTCTAGCACCTCAGAGCTAACCGAGCCAACGGCAAGTAGCGATTGGTTACTTACTCTAGCTAGGTTAGCCCCAGGGTGCTGGGAGCCAAACGCAGCAAGAACACTACCTCGGTGTTATAGCCATGTAGTCAAACTGGCTTCTGATAGTCTTAGAGGCTGTTTCAGCTCTCTCCCTTCTAGCATCACATCCATGGACCACCATAGCAGCACGATGGACAGGCCGTATCGCACATTTAGCTCTACTGGCTACTGGAAACGCCAATCAGAATGTCCCTCCTGAGCTGGGAGGAAACATGTAAGAAAAGCACTCCGCTAGCCGTTTCATGGGACCTTTAAAGGACTAGGTGGCCGTCTCTCACGCTACATTGGCCAACAGACGAGCCAGAGGAAATCAATATGTTGGCCTCCTGCCTCTGAAGCAGACTCCACTCTATTAAGATAACAGGAATGGAAACATAATCAAAGGGCACCATCTTAGGCAAATACAGTGATGTTTACCCACAGTGTCTGATACACGTAGACAAAATGCCCAACAACCCAACACTTCTTCTACAGCTTTTCAGATGACTAGGCAAGTAAACATCAAGTGTTAACACATAGGTAAATATGGCCACACTGGAACAAAATGTTACCATAGAAATCTGAATTTTACGTGGTAAAATCCTACACTACTGGTTAACTAGCTAATATACACAAGCTCATGTGTGACCTCTTCTTTCAGTCTGGCTATCATGAAAGAGTCTTCCCTCTCGTCTTCCTGACAAATCCATTTAACTTCTTTCATCACTACTTCAACACCAAGTATTAGAGCTGAGAACCTCCAACGTGGCCTTTGACATGTAAGGTCATGTCTTTTTATCTCCAGGGTTGGAAAAAAAATGAGAGTAAAGAAATGACATTTCTCTCTGTCTCCCTTTCTCCCCCATCTGCCATTCCATTTCTTTATTTCCCTGCCCCCCTCTCCTGTCTCCATGTCCCTCGGTATGCCTCTTCCACTCACCATGGTTCTTGTTAGACTGACTGGTTTGTGCTGCTGTCAGTGCAGTGAGGCTTGTACTATTTTGCCACAGGTGACGGTATTGTGAGCCACCACATTGTCTCTGTGTGTGTGTGTGTGTGTAAGTGGTGAGGGGAATCTCCAAGGTCACAGGAGACAAATTGCAGAGTCACCTGCTCTGTCATCAAAAGAGCTCTCTTGCTGTGGCAGTTTATTAAAATAACGCTGTGCTGTTTCTACTGTAGATTTTAGGCCATTCTTAAATGGTGCATTTGTGTAAAGAAACAGAACAGTTTTGCGAAAACACCATAAATCAGCCAAGTAAAAGCCAAAGCCAATTTCTCATTTGTTTACAATGTTCTCACAATACCAAATATTCATCCATCCAACCCTTCACTCTGTGACACCTCCCACCTATACGCCGTCTGCTAGCACAGCAACTCTAGCTGTTTGTGCTGGAGCAAATGTTTCTGCTTGTCTATGTGAAAACATAATATTGCACATTGGTAACATTACAACACAAAAAAGCCAAAAAAAGACCACTGTTCTGTGCGCTTTGGGAGGAGTGAGTCAAGACACTGAGCATCCCTCATGAGCTTCTCTGCTAGCTATTTCCACCAGCTACAGTGCACTTTTTACATAACCAGAGCACCATGAGTATTGCAGACAAAGGTGAAAGTCACCTGTTTCTATTTATTGTTTCTTTCAGTTAATCTTTAACCCTGTATTAATTGATCTTTTTGGTCCTGTGGGAGCAGCACAAGTCATAAACACAACATTATCACTGTATAAATATGTTTAAGGCCCATTATTGGTTAATTCTTGATACGTATGGTCTGCATTTGTTAACAATTTTCTGAAAGCTTACAGATATGGTGAAACAGAGCAGTACTACCAGCAGTTACAGGGGCAGTGTAACAGTGTAGCCAATAGTTCAAGCAAGACACAACGTTCAAGAAGTTCATGTCGCAATGTATTTAATATCCACACAGACCACCGCAGTGTACAACACTGCCTCTGTTTTTCCTCATTCTCAAGAGGTACATTATTAGGGCAGCAATTAACGATTAATCTTATGATTATTTTCTTGATTTTTTTAATACATATATGTATTTTTGGGCTTTTATGCCTTTAATGGATAATACAGTTGAAGAGTAAACAGGAAAGGGGGTGAAGAGAGAGGGGATGACACGCAGCAAAGGGCCACAGGCAGGAGTCGAAACAGCAGCCACTGCAGAGGACTGACAGCCTCCATACATGGGGCGGATGCTCGACCAACTGAGCTAAACGACCACCCCATTATCTACTTGATTGATCAATTACTTGTTTGGTCCAGAAAATGGTGAAAAATGTTGATCAGATTGTCCTTTGTCCAAGGTGATGTCCTCAAATGTCTTGTTTTGTCCACAACCCAAAGATATTCAGTTTACTGTCATAGAACACTAAGGAAACCAGAAAATATTCATATTTGAGAAGATGAAATCAGAGAATTTGTCCGTATTGAACTTTCGATTCTGAGCGGTTCCCTCTCGTGGATGTGTTGCCTAACATCAAAGCCAACATAAAGGATGCATGGAAGTATGTGGCTCAGTGACGGTTGCATTGTTTGTTTTCCTGGAAGTCATAGCAACAATTAGGGGTAATGCAAGTACACAACTCAACAAAATATATAACATATATCATGCTTTTTAGACTTTTAAATGTGGAAATATTGCAAATTATAGTGATAGTGCAGCACTGAATAAAGTGAATGAAATGAAGTTGGCAGAGGCAGTGTTGATATTATACAACTGATGATACAAGCAGTGCAGAATCCTCCTGTTGTACACATTTGTGCATCCTGACATTTACAACAAAGTCGTGACATAATGAATAGGTCTTGGTAGTGACTCTGTTCTGCTGGATCACACAGGCTAATTTTTATATTGTCCCTACGAGGTGAGGTGTTGCCCAGCAGGTTGTCATCATTTATCATATTTTTTTCCCTTTTTTCCCTTTTCTCATGTTGTCTTCAACTTGTTGTTCCTCATTGTAAATTCTCATCTTAAAAAAAACACCCACTGCTCTCATTATTCCGTCCTTGCATGCTCTCACAACCTGGTCTACATTTACAAATGTGTACTTCCAAATTTATGATTTTTTCAGATTGATCACACACACACAAAAAAGTATGAATCATGCACAAATGACCCCACAACATTGGACTGCCCAGAGTCCATTCACGTTCATGCACACAAGGCTGGAGCTGTTTCCATGGTGATTAATGTAAACAGAAGGGAAGTCTCCTGACATCCCCTGTAGTGGTCAGGGCTGTTGCCATGGCAAATCCATACCTCAGAGGCTGCGTTTTGTATGTGCCTCTGCATGTGTGTCCATGTCTGTGTGATGTGAACATACAAAGCAGACAGGAAGCATCATCATTTTGTGTTTCTTTCCTGTGCAGTCACTCCCTTTTCCACTGAATTATACACACACGCATACACACCCTCTCGCTCTCTCTTAAGCTGCTACTGAATTCTGTGTCTCTTGGGAAATTCAATCCATCCGGGTTTGTGGTATGTTAGCAAAACAATTTTGCCAAGATGTCTCAGAATGATTGGCTAAAACATGTAGAACAAGTTCAGTTCAATTGGAAACATTTTCAATTAACTCACACTGAACATTGAAGGAAAGACAAAATAGTAATACTGCCAAAGAAGGAAAACAATGTTCACATAACATATTGTAGTACAACATTAAGCATTAACAGTACTGACAGTAACAATGGAAAAACAAACATACGCCATTTTGTGCCTGCTAAATGAAAAATATCCTTTTAAATTACATCCCCATATTGTGCTCCTATTGAACAGTATATACCAAAAATACAGAAATCAATTTCTTTGTATTCTTATATTAAATCCAATCATGTTTTCTTCCTGTAAAAACAAATATAACATGTGCTTACACAGGTTTAAACCAGCCGTTTTCAACCTGTCCATCCATTCATCAATCAATTTAAAACTTTTAACGGCACAAAGCTAAGATTCTTTAGTTGGCTAGCTACCAACAGCATGGTACATCAGGTTATGACACACCCACTTTTCACCTCTCAAATTCTCAAGTCTCTGTTGACCATCCTGTTTCACTTGGAAATACATCATGATATGAATGTAAGATACCCTTGAAATGCTGTTTATTTGCAAATGTTAGCATGCTAACAAGATGCTGAAGATGGCAAACACAGCACCAGCTAATAATGAGCATGTTAGCGTTCAGCTGATTAGGATGCGGATTCCTGGGCGCCTTCCTTTGGAGGTTTTTCATACATGGATGCATTTTTATTCCCATACAAATGGGAAGAGATCATAGTGTAGAACCTGACCGTTCTGGAGGGATTACATGTTTCAGCTGGCCTGGGAATGCCTCAGAAGTCCCCAGGAGGAGCTGGAAAACGATGCTGGAGATTAGCACATCTGGAATACCCTGCTTAGACTGCCACCACTGCGACCCAGCCCAGTATAAGCGGAAGAAATGGGTTGGAGGGCATCTTTTCTGTGGAAAAAATGTAATCCATGAATCTGATACCTCACACTTCAGGCCCATGTAATAGTTTAATTTGTCTGCAATTTGGAGCTATCCACTGTCTAGATAAGCATCAGTTTCTTTTTGTTGAATCTCTGCTTTGGTTTCCTCTGAATTACAGTTCGGAATCATGATGTGTATCTCAGTTCTTGTGTATTCACAGCTGAGCTCTTGAATGTTTATTCTCAGTGGCATCAGATAGTGTCCTGAAGTAATCTCGCCCTGCATGCATTGGTTCATGTTTTTCTGTTAATGTTTAATTTGGTCCTACAGAGCTCTGCATGCATGTCCCATCTGTTGTGGTATTGCTGGTGGAGTGGAGCCCATTCTTCACACCCATATGGACAATGGGTTGGATTACAATGTCTTGAGCTTTTAGACCAAATTCTGGTTGACGTGTCTGTTTTGTGGATTTTTGTCTTAATTGTACAGAAGACTGTGCAGGCATTTTCTTTCAGCACTCTCGCTCTTGTCTTCATCTTCCGCTGTCGGAGCCACATTGAGAATATAGACTATAATTGGCACTTAATTGCTGCCGTGGCAACAGTGCTATTTAAGCCTACGCACTCCGCAACAAAGGCATATAGCGCATGCATACACACACTCACAATAAAAAGAGGAAGGAAGATACACAAGGAAGGAGGCTCTTAGCTCTCTTTACCTCATTTCACTCCGAGTGTTTATGTTTTTTTTATGGAGAGTAGTTATGAGAATGAGGTTTTGCTGAATACTCTGAACTGTGTGTGGGTGTGCACGTACTCCTGTGTGTGTGTGACAACAGTCCTGTTTTTCTGCTCCATTGCATTTACACAGCAACCGTAATAAAATCCTTCCCCATCACGCCTTGCCTCCCGTTGCCATAGTGATTCAAATCAGCGATTCCACCTGCGGGTCAGAAAGCTGCAACTGGTCCTGAGATCATTTTAGAGGGGTTGTGAGATGACCAAATGAGTTGTACTCCACAAAGTTAAAGTCACATGTTGTTGCTGATGACGCCTTGACCTCATTTGAATTTTAATCTAATTTAAAAAACATGACCAACTAACCAATTATAATTCAGTGAGTGTTCAGTATTGTTTCTCATCTCAAATGATCTCCTGTGTTCCCTTTAAAGGAAACCTCCACTTTATGGTAACTTGGTTTTTATTCTGTAGTGTACCGGTCATCACTTATTAAAATTGCGATAGTGGGCAAAATACTTGTTGACACATTGCATGGGACATGACGGCATTGTTAGAAATCCAAAGGGGTAACAAATATGAGCAATCAGACAACCATGTAAGCAAGCAGACAGTTTTGACAGACTAGATACCGCTGTATTTGAAGGCAGAACTGAAAGTGAACACACCCATGTTGTTGCACAGGAAAACCACGTGCATGCACAACTACAGTACTGCAAGGATGATAGTTTGTTTAAAACATGCATGATCATGTTACTGCTCGTGTTTGTTGCCCAGATCTATTGTCTCTTGTACTGGATTGGTGCTCAGCAACATGGTCTCAATCAGTTTCAGGAGACATAAAGTCCAGTCTTGTTCTAGTGATTTATTGAAGCTACTACATAACACTGATGAATTAAATATTAAAGCCCAAGATGAATAAGAGATGAAAATATTGTTCACCGCTTCATACATATTTGCAGTAATTGTCGCCACAGACAAGCAAGAGTGCCCATGGTGACCCCTGTCCACCGCCAAAAGTGCCTACAATGGGCCCATGAGGCCATGAGAACTGCAGCATGGACCAATTGAAGAAGGTGGCCTGGTGTTGACTTGACCTCCATATTTTCAAGATCTCAATCTAATCAAGCATCTGTGGAAAAAACGATGCTGGAGATTAGCACATCTGGAATACCCTGCTTAGACTGCCGCCACTGCGACCCAGCCCCGTATAAGCGGAAGAAAATGGTTGGAGGGCATCTTTTCTGTGGAAAAAATGTAACCCATGAATCTGATACCTCACACTTTAGGCCCGTGTAATAGTTTAATTTGTCAGCAATTTGGAGCTATCCACTGTCCAGATAAGCATCAGTTTCTTTTTGTTGAATCTCTGCTTTGGTTTCCTCTGAATTACGGTTCGGAATCATGATGTGTATCTCAGTTCTTGTGTATTCACAGCTGAGCTCTTGAATGTTTATTCTCAGTGGCATCAGATAGTGTCCTGAAGTAATCTCGCCCTGCATGCATTGGTTCATGTTTTTCTGTTAATGTTTAATTTGGTCCTACAGAGCTCTGCATGTGGTGGAACATTAAGTTTGGATCCATGGAGTCCCCACCTTGCAACTTACATACTTAAAGGATCCGCTGCTAACATCTTGGTACCAGATACCACAGGACACAGTCACAGGTCTTATGGAGTCCATGCCACAACAGGTACAAGGGAGACCTGCACATTATTAAAATATTAGTCCGGTAGTTTGAACGTTGTGGCTGATAGTGTATTTTTCCATTGTGTAATAGCAGTGGCCTAAGTTATGTTTTTGTTAATGTTGCTTTGTCAACTTTATTATCACCGCCAAGGTCACCTGCTTGCCGCTGTGTAAAGAGTCTTCTCCAGTCAGTAACAACAGGCTGCGTTCATGGCCAGCAACTCTGTACAGGCCATTGTGAAGGGTGCACATGATGGATGACAAGTTACCAAACTGTTGTTGATTAACGTTGTTAGTTAAGTGATAAGTAAGTCATGGCCTCCTTGTAATTGGACAATTTGAACCCAAATGAGCATGATACCTACAGTGTATGTCAACATTTTTGTGTTAAACAAAAGGTTTGGGCCCTGATTCGGTGGGCTGAACGAGGCTCCGACACTGTTGAGGTCATGCCGGTGCACCAAACCACTCGGCCTGCTGGGTATTGGAAGACTCTTCAGATGACATGTTTCTGTCTGAGAGCCAAATGGCTTGTTCCCAAAACTGACGCAAGAGGTCTTTTTTTTTTCCACCAAACTGCATCACCTAACTGCCAACTACATTTCATCCCTCTGTCTTCTCCATCGTTGTCACTGTCATTCTCTCTTCCTAATCTGCTGCACCACAAACCCATCCAATCATTTCACCGTTATTCTTTCTTCCTGTCTTTCAATTTTCTCTCTGCTTTGGGTTTCCTTGTATCTTTTTCTCATTTACAGTCTCATCATCAGATACCACTACGCGTGTGTGTTTGAGGAACTGGCCTATCTTTTCATTGGCATAGAGACAATGACACGCATATTCAAGCAGAACTACTTTGTATTCAAAGCACATGAAAATAATGGTACATGTGTGTTAATGTGCGTGTGTGCGTGGTCTGCACAGTGATGACGATAGTTTGGCGCTGGATAATTGTCCTTGTCCATGCTCTGTCATTATCAGGCCTTCTGCCGTGTGTGTGTGTGCGTGTGTGTGTATGTCTGAGTGTGAGCAGGGCCCATTCAGAGGCAACCACTTCTGCTTTGATTAAACTACTAATTATTGATCGGGCAGGAGCCGACCTACCGAGCTGACATTATCCCTCTCTGCGTGTGTGTGTTATTGTGTGTGTATGTGTGTGTTTGAGCCATATGTATGCAGCAAGCTAACCGGCACTTGTTCCAGCTGCCTTTTTGTGTAACTCTTTTTGCCATTTAGCTCCTGCTCTCATCTCTTAAATCAATGTTTTTTTTAGTCTCTCCTTGATTTCTTTATTTTTTAACAATGTTGTTCATACCCAGTTGTATTTAAAGTTCAGATCAAGGTTATTACAGCCAAAATGAAACTTGCCAAATTTAGGCTAGATTCTGCAAATAAAAACCCCTTACAATGATGGAAGCAGGGATGTAAACCTTTGGAAAGAAGAAGAAGAAGAAGAAGCTGTTCAAATTACAGCGTAAAGGGGATGCAGGAGCGGTGTTCCCCACTGAATAACAGGGAGTTAACAAAGGCCTTCAGATTAGATTGTGCAGGGAGGGAGAGTGTTTCATTTAGCACTTAATGAATTAATACAATTACTGTGCACCATTAATGCCATTTCACAGCCTCAATTTATGTCAACTTAGGAGTACCTGAGCACTTTCCAAGCCTACAGGAGGGCATTAATGGACTTTCTGGTGTTGTCGAGGATTCCTGTCTACATCACTGACTCACTACTCTTGTTTAATGACCCTGTCTACATAGGTTTGTTAATACAGGTGTGAAATCATGCTGTAGACAGAAAAGTTAGGTTAGGTGCCTTTATTTATCAAACATAAATCAACATTTTTGTCAATAAATTAGCTTCATTCACACTTCCTCTCTGAGATAGCAGGTGAAGTACAATCCTGGTCAGCCAGTTTGACTGCACAGATTAGTTGAAGGTTTATTATTTGATGGTAAAACACTGCACATTTGTTTATAATACTACGATTTTATGACACAGAGCTGCCCAGCTGCCAGAGCTGCTGGTCCTGACTGAAGTACCTCAATATATTCATGGTTCCCAGTAGGGCTGCACAATATATCGTAAATTTACCGTCATCGCGATATCAACATGCGCGATATACATATTGCAAAAGACTGTCTGAACTGCGATAAATGGTGTGTTTCCATGTGCCATGCCTTAATGCTCTGTCAATATATTTGGCCAATCAGATTGAGCCCGACTCCCCTAGATGTCCGCCCCCTAGGTTGATGGGAGTGGCTGAGGTCGCAAAGCGCGTGCAGAGAAAGCTTGGTGGGAGTTGTCATGGTGGAAGGGACAGAGACGAGCAGAGAAAATGTGGACGAAGAACTCGTGGCTAAACAAACAAACACAAAATGTCTCCATCCTGCTTGTGTGGTGTAATCCAAGTGTTCGCAAGCCGCGACATTAAAAATTAACCGCAAAAGACGCCATGTTCGCCATGTTTTTAGCAGAAATATCAGCTGTTGCACGTAGCCGGTAAGATGTAAACATGGCGTCGATCTCGCAAGACTTCGTATATATCCTAATGGCCGCACATGCCGAAGTCTCGCGAGATCGACGCCATGTTTATTTGGTCATTTATCGCAAGTCATATCGTCATCGCAACACTAGACAACATTATCGCATATCGCATGTTTTCCTAATATCGTGCAGCCCTAGTTCCCAGACAATGTATCCCACTGTAATGCCTTTGGCGATCCGCTGAATGTGTTCAACACTTTGGTTTATGATCAAATACCTGCAAAGTTAACAACGTTCCCATCAGCCTCAGCTGTACTTTGTAATTAGTGCTAAATATCTAATATTAGCATGTTAACACACTAAACTAACATGTTGAACATGTTAGGTAGTATACCTGCTCAACACCTCCACATTAGCATTGCCATTATGAGCATGTTAGCATCCCAACTTTATCTTTTACCTCCCTAAGTAAAGTCTCATAGAGTCACTAGCCTGGCTGAAGACTCTTATGCCTTGTTTACACTGTATGGTACGGCTTGGCTTGATTCAATTCACTTGGAACCATTCTGTTTTTGTTTTCTAGTGGAAAAAGTTGTGGATAGTGCCTGGTAACTGGTACTTTTTTGTATTGACTCACTCAAGGTTCAAAACAAGCTGAACCAATACCAAACACCGATCAGAGAATCGTTGCTTGCAAAACACGGAGCAACCAGAAATAAGTGGTGTCATTGTCTGGGCTCTGACGTAGTTTTTTCAAACTCTCCTGTTTCTTTAGCAGTATTTTATCTTGCTGCCTTCAGACTTTTCTGAAACAGAGTGTGTCTCCTTGCTGTGACAAACAGCCATATACCAACACCAACCCTTCAATATCCTCCATTATTCCTGTGTTTGATGGTGCTGCTCACAGAGCAGAGCAGTAAGTTGTCACTCTGGCAGTAAATGTACAGTACAGGTTACAGTGTGTCAGTTAAGAAACGCTGCAGATGCTCAACATCGAGAAAAGTCTTGTCCATAATTGACACTACAAAATAACATTGATGTGAACACTGATGAGACCAACCCCATGGTAGGCATCACATGACGGTGATTTTGTGATCATCCGGTTATCATCACAGCCTTACCTGGTACCAAAACTGCGTTGAGTCAAGCTGAGCTGTACCATGCAGTGGAAACAAGGCTTAAGTCTTGTTTCCATTGCGCAGTCTTATTGTAGGTAGTAAGCTAATTAGTCCAGCCAGTAAAATAATTAGGGGCAGGAACATGTTTTCTTGTTGTCCAAGCAAAGTTTGAGATAAACAGTTGGTGTTAAATCGAAATCTTTCAGCAGTCTTTGTTCTAAACTCATCCAAACGTGTGTTTTCCTACTTTGCCCTTTTAGCCTCTGCTATAATAGATTTCTCAGTGCATGATTGTTTCATGGTGACCCTCAGAAAGGGGCTCTTGCTCCTTGACTCAGAAGGGTTGACTTCTGTTCACGTTAACCACTGCTGTGCAAGATTGCTGAAACACTTTTTCAAGCACCATATTTTACTGCAGCAGCTGGAAATAGTGCCAGGTCATTTTAAAGGTGCACACCAAATAAAATCTGTTCTTTTAGCAGTTTTACTTTGGTTCCAGGTGGATTTTTGCTTACAGTAAAAGACAGAAGAATGTGATGACTGAACAGTTTTTTAGGCTGAATGTATTTTCAGCTTGACATTGAGAAACACTGATGGCTGCTGTCAGTCTCCATGTTAAATGTGTCACTGTCACCTTGTCAGCCTATTCTAGTGCCTCAGTTTCTATCTCCGTCTTAAAATGTGTGTGTGCGTGCCTGTGTGTGTGT
>JAJHUR010119322.1:6719-69776 GCA_027495735.1 Lutjanus campechanus
CAGTGACATTTTTATGACCAGAGATATTCTTATAGGCCTCTTTTATGGCTTTGTTGATCCAGGTCTTTTTTTTAAATTCTAGATACATAAGAACGTATGTGTGCATGGCTCTATTGTTAGGCTGTTTGTGCCAGATGCCCCATGCCCCTGTCCACTTCCTGCAGCCAAACAAAAGATAGAAAAATATTCTTGCTTCACCCTATGAATGAATGGAGACACAATGTGCTGTACTGACAAATATTATTCAGTTGTACCCATCTGCGTGGTGAATGCTGTCATTATTTTGTTTCCTAGGCACAGCAAGCCCACATTATGTCACTGTAAAGTAGATTTGACACACATTCTAGTCCAATGGGGTGTGTCACTGGATAGCTCCCCTCCAAAGGCACTTAATGGATCCCATAGCCCTCTTTTTTGGGGATTGGGGGTGGAAAGCTAACCATGTGTTTGTATGTCTAATTTGCATCTCAATAGCTTTACTGTCTTTTGAGTGGTTTGTCTTTAAACATGAGGTTGGTCTTTGCAAACACACACAAGCTTGCAATGTGCACACACTGACACACACATAGATACACAAGCAAACACAAGAATCTCTAACCCTACGGAGTGCTCGCTCTCAAGAATGTTGGTATAATTATTCTCTGGTTTCTACGTTCCTCTTGGTTCACTACGCTCCAAAAATACTATGCTCAACACGCCCTCCAAAGCACATCGCTTCTGAGGCATTCCATCTCACATCTGTAAGGAAAAATAGAGCTCATAATAGAGTCTAAACATAGTTGTTAATGCGTTGTTTGACACTTGGGTGCATGCTGGTGTCACAGCGGTTTGTTTTAGGAGGGCTGGCCCCTGCAGTGGCAGAGGGGAGACCCTGTCTTGGTCGTGTCACACCTTGTTGTTAGTGGGTTTGTCTGCCGTCTTGGCTTGTTGTTGGTATGTAAATGCTCGTATATGGTTGAGCCCAGACCCTTTGCAGCAGCAGTCTTCTTCTGACCTCTGTCTGTCTGACAGTGCTTTATGGTTACCTTTCTTTTGTCTTTGTCAAGTCAATTCCCAGCTGTTGATGTCTCACTTGTTTAACGTTATTTATTGATTTATTTCTTTATTAACTCCATAAGTCTTCACTGAAATACTGAAAAGTTTTTAGTTGCGTTTCAGGCACAGTCTGTTCTCCTTTTATGCTCCTGTTCTTGAGCTTCTGTTAAAAAAAGAACAATTACTTGGTGTAATGTAGCCTTGAAATGAGGTGGAACTGCCAGACTTGTGTTCTGAAGATAAAATAAACTACTCTGAATCTCTTCACTGGTGGTTACCATTAGCTCAGTCATGCTCAGCCAAACATAGCACCCCTATCAAAAGCATAAAGGCCATTACTACGTCTTAATGCAAGGATTGTAGAATTTGACATATAAACTTTTAATCTTCCTGCCTGAATTGTAGACTTGTTGCACAGATCTTTCACTGGTAACAGGATTTACTAGTATTTCAGTTGCATGTTCTTCATCTGCTGTGTATGTTGTCACTTTCATCCATGGTTTACCAGCAACTTTTCCTGCCTTTGTTCTACAGTTTTTGCTTTACAAGTCTTTCTCAAGGTTGTGCTACATTTGTACTTGCTGTCACTCCACTAAAGAGGACATTGTAAACTCAGCTCCTCAAGGCCTGGAGACATGTCTCTGTCTGTCTTCTTTCTACAAATTGCTCACTGTGGGGGTGATGGAGCACTCAAGGAGGCTGGGGTGTTTGCAGCCATTTGGCACATCAACTAAAGGACTTTCGCAGATAATTGGGAGGCATCACGACGGCTCCTCTGACACAGTGGACCTCAACATCCAGTCAGTAGTTAGCATATGAAGCCCAAATGTCACACCTTGTGTTTAAATAGTGTTATGGACGGGTTTGTCTGGCAGTGTTCAAGAAGCACTGAACATATTCAACTGAAGCAGTGGCACTAATGGGCATTTGAGAAACATGTATCTGATATTCATGTAAAACACTCTCTTTTACATGAATCTTAATTTAAATATTGGCATCATGAAGGGACAGAAACTGGACATCAACAAATGAAATTTAAAAAAACATTCTAGAATGTTTAAAATGTCACAGAATGGCATATTTATATCTATGGGTACAGTCATCAAACTGGAAAAGGCTCCATGCTGGCGTTTTCTGTCTGAGATCTCTGTGTGAACTATGAAGACCACTGCCTTACCTGGATAAGGAGCTTAAGTGGTGCACACTTTGGGTGTGAGGGGCGTTCACGCAGTTTGTGCGAATGATGCTTTGAACTCTAGCTTTAGGAGCATGTGAGAGGAGAGTGACTGAGTGTGAGATAGCTAATAAGGTCAAGGGGTTCGCATCTGATCAGCTGCTGGCATGGTAAAGTACTAAAAGTCAGAGTTTTGTCTGACTTTGATAATTTTACAGAATTTCCCTTTTTCAAATTCCATTTTAATTACACTTGAGTTCACAGACTGTGTGCTTGTTGTGTTCACAAGGATGTTTTTTGTAAATCACCCATGTTATCACAGGCTATTGGAGTGATTCTGTATGTGTGCTTAGATTACATTTTCTGTTTAAGTGGTTTAAGTGTCTGCAACAACACCTAACATGCCTTTGTATTCTTCCACTTTGTCTTCTCTGCAGAGATTGAAGCCAAAGAGGCCTGTACCTGGCTCCGAGCAGCAGGGTTCCCACAGTACGCCCAGCTTTACGAAGGTAAGGACACCTGTGAGACACCCCCGCCCATTCTCCCACCCCAAGTGGCAATAATGGAGATAGGAAGGACAAAAAGATTGTATTGTCATTGGTGTTGACAGGGTGTCCATGGAGTTGAAATATTACATTTAAAAATGTCCTGAATATGATTTTGACAGGACCTTTAAAAGTTGCAGTTTTCTGTCTCACTTTTAAATGTGGGGGGAAAAAAACTGTATTGATCATGTTGTAACAACTATAAAATTTAACCTGGAACCAATAAACACTAGTGCAAACTGTGCAGCCCAGTCAGAACAACATTTGGATCTACACCCACACTAAAGCAGAGGTGCTCTGGACTTTACGTGCAGCAGCTAAACATCAGTTATATACAATCATATGTCTTTAATTGTGTTTTTAATGGTCTTAAAGGGTTATCTGTCTTAAACCTGCAGAAACCCTGCACGAGAAAGCCTCAGTTACTGTGGGAATCAGAACAGATTTTCCCAGTTCTGTTTTTGCTTCAGTCTTTTGCAGGCTGAAAAAAGCTAAATTAAAAATTAGTCGGGCTGATCTACAAATGTTAGTTAGCTAATGAAACACTTTTTCTTGGATTTTGATTAAACTGAGCTCACATCATCATCATAAATCATGTAAATAACACAGCAGAAGTCATTCTGCCAAACTGTGAGCATGCACCCACTCATGATGTTTAGCTCATATAGAAGACCACTATGTTCACTGTAAAGCACACAAAACACCAACATTCCCTTTTACATAAATACATACCTCACACAGCATAACATTCCTGAGGCATGTGCTTTTTCTCAGTAGCAGTACTTTGCTGTGCTTCTGCAGTTGAATCCACACAAACCTAGCTACTATATTCCAAACATTAACTATAAAGTAAATTATATAGTAATTCATTGCGGACCAAAGGTCTTTCTGACCTTGTTAATATAAACACAAAACATGTTTTCTGTACCCTCCAAAGTTACTCATACAATGACAAATGGTTGCGAAAGAATGCTTTTCCTGACACTTGAGTTTTAAATACACACTCCCCAAAATACATCAAACATTCTTTCAGCTCCATATAGTTACTCCAGCTATACTATGGCATGCCATGGGCCCTCCAGTTGGCCTTATGTAACTACAGGACGATGACAGCAGGACCAAGCTACCATTGTCAACAGGCCATTGCTTGTTGCCACTTAACCGTGAAAAGGTTTCCTATTTGAATGGGAAGCTCATTGTGTTTCTGCACAGGTGATGAGGCTGTTTTTATACATACATGAACAGAAACACAAAATCAATCAGTGTGCAGGTTTAACATCCTCACTGGTTTGTCACTCGCAGCCGTCTCCACGCGAGTAGGAATTTGTGCCGATGCATGACACATTTTTCCTTCCCTTGTATCCGTGGGACAATCTCTATTGTCTGTGCTGTCAAGACTATTGCCCCACTAAAGATAAGCAGGCTGATAGGCCTGTTGCAGTACAGTGGGCTAAACTTGCCTTGAATAGCATTTTCTTATCATCAGACCCCCCCCCCCAGGGGTTAAGAAGCAAGATTCCCATTTTGGGTTGGGTCAACACATTCCAGATCTTAAAATCTGTCCATCCATCCCCATACCAGACTACATTCTGTATGATTTAAGGCACGCTTTATCTGCGACTCGGTCAATAAGTGATCCCGTTAATGAGGTAGAAAGAACGAGAAGGAGAAAAGGAAGTGGGACCTCTGAGCAGCAGTGGAGTACCTATTGTCATTCTTCAATCAATCCCCTGTTTTCTCCCTCTGTGCTCCACATCCCCCCTGCCTGCCAGCTCTGAAAGCTGCAGCTGTGTTTGTTTGGTCGGCTAAGACGCTACTTCCTCTTTTAGCTTTTCATCGGGGCTGTATAGGGGGGAGAAGGTGGGACGGAAGGCCCTGGTGGGTGTTTGAGTGGGTTGGTGGGTGTTTTTTAAGGCTAGGGGTTGTATCTTTAGTTTTGATCCAATCAGCAGCACCAAGATACCCACACTAATCTGACTCTCTGTTTTTAGATGCCCAGTTTCCCATTGACATCTCCTCAGTCACCAGAGACCATGACTTCCTTGATCGGGACGCTATTGAAGCTCTCTGCAGGTGAGATTATACAAGTCTTACCAAACATTTTCTGCTTTCTTCCCTTTGAAGTTATGCACCATTCTTCGTATTCTTCTTTTCTGTACTATCTCTTGTCCCCCCTCCTCAAATGAAACCATGAGGGCATGACTTCAAACAGAGACATGCTTTGGAAAGTTGCCGATGAGATGAAAGAATGACACGATAAGCACCTTGGAGCCATGCACTGCACCTTTTCCCTCTCTCCATTTAGTTTAGTATGCCCATACCATCTCCCCTCATTATTTTCTTCTTCCTCTGGGGCTGATCGTGTTTACCTCAGTCATTAGAATCTTTTGTATTGTCCTGGCAAGCACATACCTCACTGCAGCATTGCTAGTCACGCAATGCTCTTTACATTCAGTTGCTCTTCTCATGTGGTAGGAGGCGTAGGATGCTCTGCCTCATTTGCTACCCACAACTGGAGAATTAATGGTCTTAAAGCTTCAAAAAAGTTTCAGAAATCTTAGTTTTAGGGCTGCAGTTATTTTCAATTTCTGATTATTTTTATGTTTTAATCAATTAATCATTTAGTTTGTAACAGAGGTTTTCAAGGGGGACTTCAAACAGTTTCAGGATAGGCTCAGTGGATGGAAATGAAAACATATTACATTACGTTTTTCCCATTTTCCAAGGGTTAGAAACTAATAAATACCCGAAGACAGCAATATAAGGCTACCCTGGCTCGATTGTTGAGTGTCTATGAAATCAAATAACAATCATGATCCCATATACATCCAGGAATTAAGCAAACTAACCAACCACACTTTGGCCCACAGTCTTAGAATTTGAAAACCCCTGGTCTATAAAATGCGACTGAAATAATTTATCAGTTACCAAAGTTGTTGCAGATTAAATTTCTTTCGATAAACTAATCGTTGCAGCTCTACTTAGTTTGTATATATAAAAAAGGGCCAAGTGGCATTAGTATAATTAGAGAGGATTTGGTTTGCATGCTAGTTGGTGTCCCCACCATATTAATTAGCATATGAGGAGGAGGTTGATGGCTCCTTAATGGAGTCGACTCCTTCATCAAATTCCGACTCTTAGCAATAAACCACAGCAGGTGTCCGTCCATACATCTGGAAGCTATCATCTCAATGTCTCCTCTCCTGGCAGCCTTTCGCCCCCTCCCCTCCCTACAGCCGCCCCAACTATCCCTCTGTTCCCATCCGTTCATCTCTCCATTGTTACATGATCTGCTCTAAGAGCTCTCCAGAGGGTGGACCCCACCACCACCACCACCACCCTCGCTCCCCTTCTCCAGGTGGCTGGAGGGATAAGCTTTCTGGCCCCCCTCCCTCCTCCCCAAGTTGTCGTCACCACTCCAGCAGATTTCATTCTCCTCGCTCTCTCCTTTTCTGTCTCCTGCTCTCATTCTCTTCCCGCTCATGTGGGGATTATCCTTCAGCAGCTCATTAGCCAGCCTGGGTGCACTCAGAGCTCCCCCTCTGTCCATCTCTTCTTCTTCATCTGTTTGTCATCCTGTTTCATCCTTTCTTCCATCATACATTCTTTAAAACCATTTTTACACCAAAATTAGCACATACATGCAGTTTTTTAAACATGCCATTGCTGGTAGATGCCCATTTTGTTTCGTTTTTCTGATGTGTGCCAGAAAACTGAGTCTCAACTCATATCTGTGCAGGAGAGAAGAGAGAAATACATTTTTAAAAGTGTGTTCAATCTCAGTACTTTTGTAGCTTCTAACTGAATCTCTGTGGTTTGAAGTTTAGTTTCTCTCCTGCATTGCTGTTTGTACTTTCAGGTATCTGCTTTATTTTACTATTTCATCTTCGCTTTCAGCTGGATAGGAGTTGTGTTAAGTTACTCCTGATGAAAACTTGCTGCTTCATAATAAAAGTGTTTAGATATCAAAATAACAGTCTTTTATTGTGACGAGTTTACAGCAAATAAAATGTATCCACCATTCAAACTCTCAACTGAAGACAAGCATTTATAAGTTAAACGCACTCCTTCAAGCGGGTGCAAACTCGCTTGGCTGGCACACCGAGTCAAGTCATGTAGCACATGTGATGAAAAAGGGGCAAAGGAGACACAGAAGTAACCGACGGAAGTGACAAACATTTATTGCCTCCACCGAAAGAAGGTTAAAAAATTAGCGCATCCACCCTGGTGTCATGTTTCCATCGCTGTGGATCAGTGCTGTAGCCAATAAACTGAATGATTAAATGTCAATTGCACCCTTTCTCATTGAAAACAAAATCCAGATGTTAGTGGACGTTAGCAGTATTTATCTTTTTGTCCATTGTAAAAGCGGGCTTAGGGATGATAGATTTGTGTTTTAGGGAAAATCAGGAGACTAGAATGTTTTAAATGTAACCAATTTTACATGTGTCTTTGTTCACAGGAGACTGAACACCCTCAACAAGTGTGCTCTAATGAGACTGGAGATTTCACCGCAAAGAAAGAGAGTAAGTACACAAGCACACACACATTAATTCCACTCCTGACTGCAAAAAGCCCCTTTGCACGTCTCCTCCAACCACAATTGCGTTTCCTCACCTCAACCATCAGTTCACCGGTGGCCACAGGGTGCACAGAGCTGTGTTTTCTCTCATCTTGTTTAATGAGAAGGCACCTGTTGGGTTTATTTCTATATCAAGTGGGCTGTGAGGACCCTAGGGGGAAGGAGGATAGCTTTAATGTCTAAATGAAGGGGTTGCATTTGGCAGGACCGCCCCCTACTCAAGGCGTGCGCCCCTTCTCTTTCTCAAATACTTCCTCATACTTCTGGCTCTCCAAAAAAGGTTATGCTGCTTTTGTGGCACTCTTAGATTTTAAGAGAAATGTAACTCACACCAACACCACAGTCTTAGATTTCACTTTCAAGGAAACAGACCTCATGGAAAGTATTTTTCCACTTCGAAGAGAGGAGGATAATTCTGTGAATGTCCCAGTTTTAGACCCTGTGTGTTTCACATAAACTACAAAGTCTAGACTAGCATGCTCGTTGACAAAAAATGCTACGTTTCACACAAATTAACCTTAATTCTCTAATGGCCTTAAGTGCTACATAGTAACATCCTTGTTCTGTGTGTGGTGGTATTCATTAGGTTGACCCTGTCTGTGGCACCTTTCATTTCAGGAGTCAACAGAGAAGAGTCAAAGAGGTTATTTGCCATCTTTGTTGGACAACAACCCCCCTTTAGACAGCTTAGGAATGCATTGATCTCCTCATGTCTTAACATTCCCTCTCATTGAAATCTCCACCTACCAGTTTCTCCTTCTTTCTGGTTTGTTCTATCTGTCTAACTGTAATTAGAAATAGTTTTCATTCTGCAGACTCCTTGTGACGTTCAGAGCAGTCACCGTTGCAGTGAATGCTTTGGTGGCTTGATGGTTTGACGATAACATATGAATGTTGATAAATGGTCTGCGAACACTATTGTTATCTCACATTCCAACCAACAAAACTTGAGAAAAACTCCACAATGGAATTTAAAAATGTCACGAAAATCTCTATTGGCCTTTTTAAATCACTGACTTAAATAAAAGCCATGTACGTAGCAGGGATAAATCACACTCTTTGTTCATTTCTGTTTGAAATTACATCATGTTTCCACTGCCGAACATATGATTAATGATGCCTGTATGTGGAGCCCATGTGAGCAGTGAAACAGGAACACTGGCACTCAACTAGTGGAACATGGATTAATGGATTTGATCATTTTCTACTGGAACTTTTTATTCAAAGTGCTAATTTCCTGGCATCTTTGTGAAGGTTGTTCTGATTGTCACTTAAGAACTTCTCAAATCAACTGCTTTCTAATCCGATGTTTGTTTGTTTTTCTTTTCAAACAAGGCTAAACAACACTTCAGTTCCATCATATGGTAATTTAAGAGCTGAGAGATGGGACACAGTGTTAGACAATTATATTGTTGCTGTCTAAACTTTTTATTTTGACAGATACAAGAAACTGTTTGTGTTTTGGTGAGTTCAGATTATGGATTTTAGAAAGATGAAGAGAGGGAGGTGTTTAAATTACGGCATGTGGTTTGGTTTTATGAGCTTTGGTCCAGCACTTTGATTAGAAACTGTGAAGACTTCTCCTTTGAAATCTTCCAGCACATGTGCGTGTTTGTGCGTGCTGGGGTTTGAAATAGCGTTGATATCTCTGTAAGGGATAAGGAATAGGGATTGTGACAGTAGCAGTGTATCTAAGAGTGACTGTCTTACCCTCTGTGTATATGTACGGTCAGAGTGGGACAAAGACTGTAGGGGGGAATGACCCTAGTCTGGCCGGCTGCACTGGGAGCTATGGGGGTCATAATGGAATTTCCTGAACTCCCTCCTGGCCCCGAGATAGATTAACCAAACTGGGGGAGGTGTGTGCATTTTGTAAAGGTGCATACACTATGTGACTCAGTAAATTCTTTGTCTTGTCTTGTGCCTGTGCTGTCCATGCAGTCAGGAAGTGACTGAGACGTGTTTACTGGCTGACCATGAATATCTTTGCTTCATCTGAAGTCATAAGCTTCTGCACAAGACGTCAGTTTAAGATAATGTTATGTAAAGCGGTTGTCTTGACACGTCATATCAGCATGTGAAACATCTTTTAGGAGGAACCCTAATGCAATGTTCTTATGTAAAGGTTCTTGTGATATGAAGCATTTGACAGCTATTGCATATCAGTCTATTTCATATGCTTACTTAGATACTTTACTAATTTATTATATTCAGTATGTTAAGGAAACCCTCAGATTTTTGCCTGTGGGTGGTGGAAATACAAAATTGCTACTAGAAACTGTCAAGACATGTGGCTACGTAATCAGAATGTTTGAATTCGCATATTTATCATGCCTTAATTGGTAGACAAAGTTGATTTTCTTTAAAAAATACACAAAAAATAACGAATAAGTCGAACAATCATTTGACATGCTAAATAACACCTTTACACCGCAAGGAAGTTTAAGCATCCAGTAGCTTACTCAGTACAGACAATACAAACCAGCGCAAACCAAACAGATGAAGTAATTACAACAAAGGCAATAAAAAGATGATAACATGTAGAAACAATCAGATAATATGACATGGTACACTAATGACAAGCAGATGAGACACAATAAGCTAACCACAGTAACAACTAAATGAGAACTAGACATGAAGAAGGCAGTGTGCAAGTGCAACAATTATAAAGTAAATTCCATAACTCCAGAAAGTTTCCTGGACCAAGGTGAGGAATGTTGGAGAAGAAATGGAAAACGTAGCAGTGCATAATGTCTAACTGTCCCTTCTCTCTTTTTTCCTCCTCTTCTTGCTCTTTCCTCCTCCCTCTCCCCTCTTATCCCCTCCTTACCCCCATCCAGAGCGAAGACTCCGATGAGGACGAGCCTTGTGCCATCAGTGGCCGCTGGACCTTCCAGAGGGACAGCAAGCGGTGGTCCCGTATGGAAGAACTGGAGGTTTTTTCCTCACTGTCCACAGATCCTGCTCTGCCACAGTTCCAAAAGGATCAAGTATCCCAGAAAGGCAAGCTCGCCCTGCGTGAGGGCAACAGTTCAGAGAGCGTGTTGACTGACCTTAGTGAGCAGCCTGAAGTGGGCTCCATCCACAGCAGTGGGAGTGGAGGAAGAGGAGAAGAGAAGAACCACAGCGCCACCCTGACAAGTGAAGCTGTGCCGGCTGGTGCCACTCGTGCCAGCTCTGTAGCTAGCATGTGTTCATCTTCAGGGACAGGCGGGTCAGGATGTGCCAATGAGGACTCTCTGTCTGATGGGATGCCTCCGTCGCCCTTGGAGACACTCGGACAGTTCACCTTTGATTTGAAAACAGGGATGGGAGGGCTGGGAGGAAGTCTGGACAGAAGCGGAGGCAGTGGTAAAAGCACACGCTCGAGAGCGAAGAGTTTCCTCAAGAGAATGGAGAGTCTGCGGCTGCGCAGCGGCACCACCTCCAAGAGAAAGAAGAAGGGGAGCACCAGCGGCGGGAAGATAGAGATCAGCGGCCCCGTCATCAAAGAGGGTCTGGATGATGACAAGCTGCGGAGGCTCAACTGTGTGGACATCTCCAGCATCAACCTCAACCAGAATCTCAACCACCTCCGCAACCCCACTCAGACGATGACACTTAACAGGAACCGCTCTGTGTCCTACTCCACTCAGACCAGCAATGGCAGCACTGGGAGCAGTGGGAGTAGCCAGTCTGAAGCCAGCAGTGGAAGTGCAGTGAGCACGCCAAGCCCAGTGACTCGCGCTCGCAGCCACAGCACGGCGGCAGGCTCCAGTAAGAGAGGAGGGATGTATCTAGAGGGGTTTGACCCATTCAGCATCCCCCAACAGGCTTCAGACCGACAGCCAACGCCCCCGCCCAAATCTGCCCCACCCATCCCTTGTCCAGCCAGCAATGGGATGACAGTCGACGAGCAGAACCGCAGAAACAACTTCAGTGTTCAAGACAACAGCAGACGAGCAGCAGAAGAAGAAGAAGAGGAAGAGGAAGAGGACGGCATGATCTTCTTCTACTTACCAGAGGGTCACAAGCCTGGAACCTTCCCCAAAGCCCTGCAGGACGGGAGTTCACGCAATAACAACCGGAATGATAACGGGAACTCAGTGATCCTTAGGGGGCGACAGAGCAGACGCCAGCGCCGTGGCTCCTCAGGCTCCGTCGACAGCCGGCTCAGTTTTTACGACAACGTCCCCTACACCGAGAGGGAGGAGGAGGAAGAGGGGGATGAACGGAAACTGGAGCAAGTGCTGCAACATGTCAGCGGCCTGCAGCGATTTGTTAATGCCTGGTCAGAGGCCGTGGCTGGAGAAGAGGAGGAGGAAGAGGAGGATGAAGAGGAGGAAGGAGACTCAGACTCCGCACTGGACTCAGCCTCACCATGCCCATCGTCTCCTCTGCAGAACCGGCTGGAGGAGACAGAGAACGGGAGTGACCAAGACAGCACGGGAAACCCTCTGGGCGAAGGAGAAGACGGGATGAGAGAGAGGAGGGATTCTGGTGTCGGAGCATCTCTGACCAGAACCAGCAGGTCAGTAAGACACATCTAAACGATCTAAATGTCCTCTTACTAATGCAGGTTAGTCATAAAGGGTTGGTTTGCCAAATTATGAAAAAAAAAATTCTCACCTATGTTTCATGGTATCTAGCCGTGGTTTTCAGATATCTATCTCAAAAGCCTCCACTCAATATGATGGAGGTGAATTAAATTGTGTTTGTGGGACTCACTCATATGTGTAACATTAAGTTTACAACTTTTCCTCAAATGTGCATTTTTCTTTTTGTTACATATTTGTTTCAATTTGAGGACACTGAAACTTTACATTTATTATCTTTAGTGATGTTTATGATCTAAGAATAGCAACTTTGGGTTCCACTATCCCGTACTTCTTCTAATTAGTACAGGACAGCGGTTGTTTCCTTTAGCTTATTTTGTATTTCAGGCGTAGCGAAAACACACCAGCTGGGGTTAGGGCTGCTACTTTTTGTGCTGCTGTGTCAAATCAAATTTCTCCCACATGGGATCAACACAGGAACATCTTAATCTTAAGTCTGCTTAACATTACTTTGCATGAATTTCAGGGTGACTCGTCTGCAGTTTTCGCTTAATATTTGTTGTGTTTTTACTGGTGACTGGTGGCGCATGCTAGTTGACTCGCTAGGTAGATCAATACTGGCCATTTGGGTGTGTCTAACCTCCCTACCACACAAAGAGATTGGTTCAGATTGGATCACTTCCCAACTTATCCCTCCAGAACACTTTCATCTCATTTGTATTTGTTGACAAAAGTTTTAAAAGATTTCCTCATATTTTTTGTCATCATAGATGAGTTTTTATTTTGTTATCATCTTGTTTTTGTCAGTGAAAAAAATGTTGCTGAAGAAAAATATGACAAAAATTATTAGTTGGTGAAATAAACACTGGTTCTCACAGAGAAAGAAAACTATAACTCAACTTGCTGCTCCCAAACCTGCTTTTAGTCTTCTGTTAAACTCCTGCCAAACATTACCTTAGTGCATGAAAAAGCTCAAGGGCAACAAAACAATAGAAAGACAAACACTGAGGTAGCAACAAAAAAAGAAAGTGACAGCAGAGGATAAACAGGGGGACACGCTGAGACTTCTCTCCTTACGTAATGTTGCTGAATACACTGACAGGAATGCTGCTTGGTCTCCATGGGGACTGTTGCCTTTCCTTTAGGAATCTATGGGCAGAATTACATTTGGGGGGTGTTGGGTTTTTAAGTCTATTAGACAGCGTCTTGATCGATGTGTGCATAAATCCCAGTAATCCCTAAACTGATCACTTGGGACATAAAGCTACAGATCCTGTGTGTGTGTGTCTGTGTTTAGTTTATGTGTACACAAAAGCATTACGCAGATCCCAAGACTTTAACTGCTGCTTTTTAATCAACATTCTTCTTCTCACATCTCAATTTGTGCTCCCTCCCTTCTTCTGTTTCCCTGTTGTACTCCAGGCCGCAGAAACTCCGCTGGCCGAGCTTCCAGAACTCCCATCGGCCCAGCTTGGCCTCAGCCCAGCTCCAGATTAGCTGCCAGTCTGTGCTACAGATGAATCTGCTCCAGAAGCTCTCGCTGCTGCAGCTCACCGCTCTGCTGGAGAAACACACCCCAACAAACAAACATGGCTTCAGCTGGTGAGTGCAGTGGAGGAATATATGTAGCTTGTTTTTTATGTGAAATGCTTTCTGCGTCTGGCTAATTGTTCCTTGTCAGCAATGTCCTTGAATTTATCCATTCAGCCATCCAACTTCTGCCCGTCTCCCAATCCCCTCCATCTGCAGGTTGTTGTATAGCTTGGTGACGGCTGTCCGCAGAGGTTGGGTTTCACATTCTTTTCCCAGGCCCGTAATTGCTGGGAAGGGGCGTACATTGTCTTTTTCTCAACAGGGCAATCATGGCAGTTCACACGCATGGTGTTACAAGAGCTGCAGGCTGGAAAGATCGGCCCTCAACAATTATCCCTCCACCACACTACCTTCTCCACCACTCCTAGACTTATATGCTGCTCATGATTATCCAGCGGCAATTAATATCCTCCTTGTCCTCCTTGACCAATTTTTTTTTTTTTTAGGACTGTTAGCATTTAAGGAAACTTACTTTTCAGGAAAAATGCAAATCTTGGTGTCAAATCTTAGAATAACACTCCCATGCATATGTTTAATTAAAACAGAACTTCATCTTCAACACTGTGGCGTTGTGGGCAGAACATTGAGTGAGACCAGTGAATTGTGACTACAGACAGAAGTGGCTGAATCTGAGCCAAATTAGTGCATTTTTAAATGAATTTATCTTATCAACAATTTAATTTAAAAAAATCTTTCTCTATTTTGTAACATCTAATGTGGCAAACAAATTAAAAGTGAGAAATCACATAATTTTCTCGTGTTTTTCCACTTCCCCTGTGTCTTCTCCCTGCGGCCTTCCTTGGACAGGAATAGCAAGCGTTATGACCCTGGCTTGTCTTATGACAGGCTGAAAGACAGAGGCCACTTGTTGGCCGCTGGAGGCCCACACATATTCAGAATTCCGGGCCAGGATCATAATATGCTCCTTTTCCATTTTTCCCAAACTGTGGTTCGGAGAAGCGTTCCGAGTCTTGTGAACGCCTGCTCGTACAAAGACACACTTGTCCTGAGTCACGCACAGCGTCTCTCCGCTAAACACACTCACACCCATGCAGATAGACACACAGCTATAAATCTGTGGGCGCATTCTTGTGAAACGGTCGGAGTTGCATGTTTCAGCTCCGGGGTTTGTGGTTCTGGATTCACTTGCACCCAAGTGCACACACACACACACACACACACACACACCTACACACACACACACACACACACACACACACACACACTAACAAGTAGTGAGACAGACGCTTTGGCGGATGTATAAAGCAGTGGGACCCTCCCCTTTGGACACCCCAGCGTTCATCCTAACCCCCCCTCCAAACACTGTTTATCCTCCCCTCTCATAAACCTGGAGACAGGCTTCTGCAGCCACTTGGTTCCCTCCTTTCACACACATAAAACACACACCTACATGCTCACACACATTTTGGTAATCAAGCTGATTCTTTACTAAATTGATCTGAACTAAACAGAAAACCATTTGAAACCATGGAATCCATTTTGTGAGTCAGAATTTTGATTATAATTTGGTCTTCTTCTTCTTCTTCTTCTTCTTCTTCTTCTTCTAAGAATGAAGACTTTACATTGTTGATCTTTTACAGCTAAAATGCAGAATTAATATTAAATTCCATGTCAATATGTTTTAGATATTGATGAGTTTTCTTCTCTTGTGTGTGTGTTGCAGGGCTGTGCCAAAGTTTATGAAGCGGATCAAGGTGCGCGACTACAAAGACAGGAATGTGTTCGGTGTGCCACTACAAGTCATTGTCCAGCGGACAGGCCAGCCCCTCCCTCAGGGGATTCAGCAGGCCATGCGCTATTTACGCAACCAGTGCCTCGACCAGGTAACATAAAGTACACAAATAAACGCACATATGGATAGATGTGTACATAAGCCTGGGTATTTACTGTAATTGCAGTGTACATATAAGGCCAACATTCCTGCCAGTGTGTCATTTAGCTCTCAGTGCTGCTTTAAGTTTCCACAGCAAAGAGAAAAACCTTCTTTAAGGTGCTGAAGTTACATAATGTCGTAACTTTAGGACATCTGCAATCAGTCAAGTATTCATCCCGGATTTTTTTCTCTTGATGTTACATAAGATGGAGCAGTGAATTGGAAAAAGCCTGATACCCACTTACACAGTGTGTGTGTGTGTGTGTATGTATACAGTTTCTGTCTGTCCCCCTTTTTTCTCTCCTCTGTCACACATTCTCTGAAGCGGGGAGGCCTGCAGAGAGTCAAAGTGTGCAGCTGTTAGGTCACCTGTGTCCGTCTGTTCAATCCAGAGACATTTATGAAAGATTTATCTCAGAGTGAGTGTGTACATTCATAAAGGAGAGAGAGAGAGAGAAAATGGCTATTAATGGAGGGCAAAACAGAAAACAGAGTGATGGTGTTCTTCTGAAGCAGGACAAGGCGCCTCTGTTTGGAAGTGGTGAAAGCTCATGGAAAATATTCAGAGTGGACAAGCGAGCAGCCTTATTCTCTTTTCTTCCCCAACATTGCCATTTCATACGGCCTTAAAAGGCCACTGACGAGGTCCTACACAGCATTCAGTACGAGAATGCCCACTGGGTGTCACGCAGCTTCTTGTAAATACAGTCAACAGGGTCTGTTGTGATGTAACCATATTGAATATAAGCTCTGGATTTATGAGAATATTATTTTCAATGATGACAGCCTGCAGCTTTAAAAGACTTTTTTTTTCTATGTGCTTTGGGGACTTTAATCACTTTTGATACGCCTTGATGATAGGATCAAACATTGTAGTCATGGTAATGCTGAGACTAATAAGGGAATTACAGTTCAAAGCTGACTTATCAGCTTTCCCTGTATGTACGCATGATGTAACCCTTTCTTTCTTTGTCCTTCACTCTTGTTACCAGGTGGGTCTTTTCAGGAAATCGGGAGTCAAATCTCGTATCCAAGCTCTCCGTCAGATGAACGAGGCGAGCGGTGCAGACGGGGGAGGAGTCAACTACGAGGGCCAGTCAGCCTATGACGTCGCAGACATGCTGAAGCAGTACTTCAGAGATTTGCCAGAACCGCTGCTCACCAGCAAACTGTCCGAGACCTTTCTCCAGATTTATCAATGTAAGAGTACACACATGAAAACTCAACAAAAATATAGATCTAACACTAACACGTTTTGCTCCAGTTTACCATGAGTTGAAATAAAAGATTTGCAAAAAACTAGGTATATAGCCTAATAAATGTCTTTTTTCAAGTTAAAACTAAAATTTGAAAGAAATGAACCTGTTGTTTGCATAGAAATAGTTGGTTGTTTTTTTTACTTCAACTCATAAAAAATTGGAGCAAATACAAGTATTTCATTGATATTTCTGTCGAGTACACTCAAAACAATCAAAACTTGTTGAGACATCTGCGAACAATCACACATGCTTTTACTTCACATACACAACCACACATCTGTAAGAGGATTGCATCAGGCAGTATTGTTTTAGAGCTGTTGATGCTTGCCTGACGTGAAGCAAGAAATTGTGCAACTGTAAAAAAGAAAACAAGCAAGACAAGTGCAGGAAATACCTGTGGAGTGAGGTGATATATGTGATACAGTGTTGGTTCATCCCTCTCTGAGCTCAAGTTCTGCTCATTTGTGATTGTAATAGCTGCATTAGGAACTGTTTATATAAGGAGAAACAGAACCAGTCCTGTGCATGAAGTATGAAGCATGAAGCATATAGTATACACACGCTTATATAACACACTTAGCTCAACACAGATCCCATCATAGCTCATTCCTGGCAGGCAAAGGGAATCTAACCAGCAGACACAAAAAAAGATGACATAACACAGCCTAACAGTGGTTATTAGTTGTCTTTTTCTGCATATGATATTAAATACGAGCCCTGGCATCCTCCCTTCTCTCCAGACATGCCTAAAGAGCTCCGTCTGCAGGCGGTGCGTGCCGCCGTGCTGCTGCTGCCTGACGAGAACCGTGAAGCGCTGCGGACGCTGCTGTGTCTGCTTAGCGACGTGACGGCCAGCGTGTCTGAGAACCAGATGACTCCCACCAACCTGGCGGTTTGTCTGGCCCCATCCCTCTTCCACCTCAACACCCTGCGGCGAAAGGAGAGCTCCTCGCCAAGGTGAGTGTCTGCTGTGAAATGATTGGCTTTAATTTGATCACAGTGACTGACACAGTTTTGTATTAGCAGCTTATGTAACTACAATGTGTTGTACATTCTGAAAACAGGAAAGGGTCGTTCTATAGGAACAAAAGAGCAGGATACTGTAGCAGGAGGAGGAGAAAAGGGAAGAGAGCAAAGCTTGAGAAAGGAGGAAGGGAGAGAGACAGAGGAAATAGAAAGGTTACATAAACATATTTATCTACTGTAATTAGAAACACAGATATGGCAGAAGAGGGTTCATCAGGTGCACACAGATCATTCTTTCTTTCACTTCCTCTTCCCTCTGTCTGGATGATGGATGGATACAGTTCTGATTGGAAAGGTCCTAAATATGAAATTATTTAATGCTGCGAGCATGGTCAAAAAATTTCGGGCTGCAACTAATAACTATTGTCATCATCAATTCATCTGTTGATAATCTTTGTTAATTGATAAGTTGTTTGGCTGATTAAATGTGAGAAAATGGTGAAAAATGGTGATCAGTGTTTCCCAAAACCCAAGATGACATCCTCAAGTGTCTTATTTTGCCTACAATCCAAAGGTATTTAGTTTACTGTCATAGAGGAACAAAGAAAACAAAAAATATTACATTTAAGACACTGAAATCAGAGAGTTTTGTTGTTGTTTTTTCTTAAAAATGACTCAAAACCATTAGTCAATTATCAAATAGTTTAATAAAATAATACCTTTGGACAAATGTTCTGTAATTCAACTAATTACTATAATTTTTCCTCTCATAATTTTGAACTGAGAGTATAAGTATTTTCACAGAAGTGTATGTCTATATTTTCAAATTTAATGTTTAGTTTTATTGCAGAATTGGACTGACAGGTAGGATCAGTAGGATTTGTCTGCGCTGTGCACCAGAAAGATAGTATATTGTTGTGTCTTATTCCCAGGATGTCAGATACCAGCATTTTGGGTTGGTAAAGCATCTGCTTCTAGTGGATCATAAATTATAGTTGAAAGGGATTATGTCTATATGAGTCTATACGTTGTTTTTTTATGAAAACGTTGCATATTGTACATTTTGAACTTTCAAAGTTTCAAAAATGGTGGTAATAAAAAGTCTTAAAAGTCTTACATTTAACTTGCTGATACATAAAGACACCCAGTGGATATTGTTTCAAATCTTGTTGTCCTCTTGTCTTTTCCCTCTTCATTGGTCACAGGGTGATGAACAGGAAGCAAACACTGGGAAAGCCGGACCAGAGGGACCTGAACGAGAACCTGGCTGCCACTCACGGCCTAGCACACATGATCCAGGAGTGTAGGAAACTCTTCCGGGTCAGTAGTTAAAGCACACTGGAGCTGAATGTGGACACCTCATTTTTAAAGTTAAAGTTGAAAGGCTGAAGAGGTCATGGTTGTTTACTGATTGACATCTGTGTTGGAATCTGCCTGATAAAGTTGAGTTTGCCAACAGAAAGAATGTCACCCTGGCTCACTGTACCATGTCAAACACTTTGTGTCCTTGTGTTTGTCCTGTAAACAAACACAGTCGTAGTTACATAACTCGTGGATCCAAGTCATGCTGTCATTTACTTAAAAAATGTTATGATTACATAAAGTAAATGTGTCAAACGTCCTTCTGTTTTAAATGCTCCTGTTGTGCAGAACTGAACTTAACTTCGTGTCTTTGTACATTTAAACCAAACTCAAACATTTGTGAAAGAAATTGAAATACAGCTTATTCCCACAAAACCCATTAATCCACCTCATCTGGTGTGGTTCTGTGTGTCCACTCAAATGGATAAACAGGAAATAATCAGCAAACTACACTGTTACTAATCCAATTTCAATCCCATTCAGCTTCAAACGTCGCTGTGCCCGGGCTCTGACATGCTACAGTAAATGCTAAAAGGCTGCACACTGTGGGTCATTACTGTCCAAAGTTTAATTAGATTGCAGGAGCGCTTCCTGGCTTCCTGTCATGTTCACATCACACAACAAGCAAACTCAATTACCGCCCAAATTATTTTCTTTTAATTAGATCTCTGTTTTCTCCTGGAGGCTCATAAAAGGAATATGACCCATGAAATAACCAACAGTGATTTGACGCCATTTAGACAGCAATGTTGTTAATCTTTAATTAAATCTGAAAGATAGCAGATTGAGCTCGATAAACAAGGAGGTGAAGATAGGATGAGGTATGTTTCCATTATTGATTGTTTTTTGTCCTTACGTAAGGTATGCTTAATAGAGTTTCCATTAATTAAGGGGATTAATGTAGTCAGAGTGGAAATGCCTGACAAAAACACATTAAAGCGATATTCCACCGCAGAGTAATAGTCTACTCAATATGTACTCACCCCTATGTCGATGTGAAGATGGGTGAAGGTCTTCAGTTCACAAAACAATCCTGGAGTTTCAGCAGAAAACAGTTGCAGCTAATGGCAGTGAAAGGAGATCAAATGTAAATGTAAAAAAAAAAAGAACACAAAACAAACACAAAATGTCTCCATCCTGCTCGAGTGGTGTAATCCAAGTGTCCGCGAGCCACGACATTAAAAATTAACCACAAAAGACAGCATGTACGTATTTAGCCGAAATGTCAACTGTAGCCTGTAGCAGGTAGCATGTAAACATGGCATCGATCTCGCGAGACTTCGTATATCTCCTAATGGAGAGTGTGAAAATATCGTAGAGTTTTTTCATAAAACTGGAACCAAAACCAAATCCAACTGTCACATCAAACACATTTAACCATTGTAAACCCTTAGCTCATAATAATAATAATAATAATAATAATAATAATAATAATAATAAATTAATTTACTTAGCACCTTTTATACATAAAATGCAGCTTAAAGTGGTTTACAAAAAAAGAAAGAAAGATATACATAATACATAAAATGATACAGAGGTACATGAAGCAATAAAACATGTAAAGTTGTTATAGGGGTCAAAAAGTAAGATAAAAGATATATAAAATAAAACAAAATAAAATGTTGGTCTAACGGCCTGCAGCAACACAATAGAAACATAAGGGTGGAGCCTCATAAGTCCTCCTCTCCTCACCACAGATCCCAGAGGAGATGAATCGCTGCAGGAACTCGTACGTGGAGCAGGCGATGCTGCCGCGACGCTTGGAGGACCTCGCAGGTGAAGAGGCCGGGCAGGGAGGCTACAGGATGTACCTACAGGACAGCCTGGACGCCCTCCTCAAAGAGGCCAAGGACAAGTTCAAAGGTTATGACAGCTGTTCCACACCCGAGCACGCCGAGCTGGCCTGTAGGAAGGTAAGAGCGCTTGTTTATTTGTCTTTTTTCCACACATCATCTGTGCGGTCCATATGGCTGCTGCTTTCAGAGTGTCTGTGGCAGAGGGTGAATACAGTGATAAATCTGCCGCAGAGTGAAAGTAATGAAATTTGTGAAATGTTAATTAATGAGAGAAAAAACAGATCATCAGTCAATCTGTCTTTAGGGTGTAAACAAGTCATCATTTATGAAGCACATGCTGTCATTTCAACTATCTGTGTCTTCTCCTTTCCCTCACATGCCGCCTCTCCAAACTCTCTCCTGCTTCTCTAAATATGTCGTGGAAAACCAGCACTTAGGGTTTCCTGTATAGAAACACATCCGTGTGAAACTGGCCTGGCCCTTGGCTTCTCGTTCCCATCCCAGTACTGGACTGTGTCCCAGAATGACATCAGCTTGACATAGACACATACACAACCTCACCATTATCCCAGGCCTACATTTCCTGTGTCTCGTGTGCGAGGGCGCCTGTATGAGGTTATCTTTTCTCCAGTTTGAGAGTCACAAGGCACACAGAGCGTGTTCTTTATCATCTGAAGGCAGAACGAAGCAGCTGACATGGCTAAAGGGCAGCGGGAGGTTTTAAAACACAGCCTGACTGTTGGTGTGTTAAATTATCGCTTAATTTCTGTAAATATAAGATTAGATATCCCCAAGGAAGCATCCAAACACTTGCATAAGACACTTGAAAGTTTATATATCACCATATTTAACTCTCACTACCACTTAAGAAGACGTATGTAAAGTATTGAACAAAATACATCGTGTCAACATCTCAAAATTTGACATCCACTTGAGCCATGAAAGCTGAATTTGTCACTATACACATATATATAGAGAAATAATAAAACTTAACCATGAACTATCCCATCCAACCCAGGACATTTATTGCATGCCATTACCAGTTTCTCTCTGCCCTCATTTCCTGTGTTTTCTCTACTTTTGCCTATCAAATGAAGGCATAAAATGCGCCAAAATATTAATAATTTAGAAGAGAACTGTGTGAAAAGTAATTGGTAAGGACAATACCTTAGAAGGTATTAGAATACTTTAGAAGAAGAAACTCAAGACACGATAATAAAATGATAAAAATTGCATAATACACATTTTTATTGCAATATTGCCATATTTGACGTAGTGTTACAGCCTTGGTAACAGGGTCTTTTCCCACCTGTTTGTACAGATGCATGATGGTTTTCCACTGAGGTTGTGGAAGGTGACTGTGGAGGTGCCTGCAAGTCCCGAGGAGGTCCTGACACGAGTGCTGCGGGAGCAGGGCCACTGGGACGAGGACCTGCTCGAAAGCCGCATAGTGGAGACCCTGGACGAGAGGACGGAGGTCTACCAGTATGTCCGGAACACCATGGCTCCACATCCCACCAGAGACCACCTGGTGCTCAGGTAAACATGCCCATTCTCCTCCTCTTCCTCCCCATCTGTCACAGCTCTCTTTGTCTTCATCTTATTTCATATTCCGCTCTGAATTAATCATGTTTTTGTCATGATTGTCAAGCAGGATAGCAATAACACAATAGACACAATAAGACTGAAATACAGAGACTTCCAGGGTGGTCGGGCAGGCACGGGACAAAACCAGAGAAAAGCAAAGTCCAAGAAAGCACAGAGGTCCAAACAGGGAAAAGATTAGAGATAGGGCTAGGACAGTTGACACGGGGACAAAGACAAACTGCCAATGAAAGGAGTGAAACACAGGCTAAATACACACAGATCTAATAAACTAATAAACACTAACATGGACAGTAATAATAAAACAAACAGGAATAAAACAGGGAATAACTAAACCAAAAATCCCAAACCGTATCGTTTTTTTAATCCAAACTCTTCCCTCTCTCTACCAGAACATGGGCAACAGACCTGCCAAAGGGAGCGTGTGCACTGGTGTGTACATCTGTGGAGCATGAAGGTGCACCGGTTGTAGGCGTCCGGGCCAACGTCCTCACCTCACGTTACTACATCGAGCCCTGCGGATCCAACAAGTCCAGACTCACACATATTTCCAGGATCGACTGCAGGTGAGTGAATGCCTGACAGGAGCAAAGACAAATTTTGTGCTCATTCAATGTCTTTTATTTGATGGCACAGTTAGCTAACACCAAATCCCTTTTATTTTGTTTTCTTCAGGGGTCGTTTCCCAGAGTGGTACAATAAACAGTACGGACACTTGTGCGCTGCAGAGGTGGCGCGGATACGTGACTCATTCACAGTGCCCATGGACAAATGAGAAAGCAGTGTGCAATTTGGGCAACTCAACAGCTCCAGACTTTTGGACCATAATTTGGATGCTTCAGAGGACTAAAAATGACTCATTCCACCCATTCCAGCAGAGAGGTAGATGGGGTCCAAGCCTCTTTATACTCACGTTTAAAGGAAAAATCCTGGATCCTGGATTGAAGGACGTTTTTTTTCTGACTTTGTCACAACAGACTGACGCTATCGTGTAAAACTCTTCTGTTGGGGCTCTCGGTGTGCTGCCAAGAGGACTCATGTCACACAAACATTTATCTGGGCCAAAGGACATGACGTAACTTTATCCAAAGGGTGCTATTGCTTCTGAGAAGCAAAGGGGGTGTATGTGTGTGCGTGTGTGTTCGCATGAGTGTACAAAGCAACAAAACGGTTAATTAATACATAATATTCCTTGCACTGGTTTCCAGTGGCAGCATAATGTGTACATACAGTATTCTGTTCACAGTAAAGGTTTGTGTCTGTCTTGTGTTACCTCTGTCATTTTTTTCTGTTACAGCAAAGCACAGGAGGAATAGTATAATATAATAGACAATATTATGGTCAGTTGATTGATGAATCAGTGGGTGAAGAAAGATGTGAATGTGCTGGTAATATGCCGACTGAGTAGAGACAATGGACAGGATATGGTGAGATGACAGGTGGCTGATACAAGGAGGGTTTTAGTGTTCGTTAGTAGAGGAAAGCAGATACAGACCAGAATCGGTGGCTGGTTCACCAAAAAGAAACAGAAAGATCAAAGAAAGGGCCTCATTTACTAACATACAAATAGATGTCTTCTCATTCCCTAAAGAAGTAAAATTCAGTGAGCCTTGAACTCTGTCACTGCATAATTGACCCTTCTGAAGTCCTGCCCTGTTTTGCTTTTTGCTCCAGTAACAGTTGAGCAAGCTTGGTACCATACGTGGTACTCATGATGTCCTACCCTTATATTCTTACCCTGACCCTACCCTGCACTCCTCAAGCCTAATCCTATCCGTAACCTTCCCAACCCAAACGATCCAGACTTTGAAGGCAATGAGTACTAGTGAATCAGAATCAGAGTAGAGTGGGTCAAATGCTTTGTGCTAGCCTCATCTATGTTGAAAAGATAACCAAAATTTGAAAATGCTTAAAAGATGTTGCTGTGGGACCTGTAAAAGCAACACACATAATCTTGAGTTAGCTAATGTTAGCAAAATACTAGCTAAGTAGCTAGCTAACAATTTGTGTAGATAAGCTGGCTAGTTAGCAAGCATTTTGCTAATCACGGCTATCAGATGTAACTACCTACCAAATGATAAATGTAGATTATCTAGCCACTTAGCTCATGATTTTCTAACAGTAGCTATCAGATGTAACTAGCTAGCTAACAATTTATTTAGATTAATTAGCTAGCTGTAGATTAGCTAGCTAAATATAACTGTTTTTGGTGCAAAGAGCAAAAAGAGGTGGGACTCAGGAAAGATTAACAACTTTGAGGAACAGTACAGGCTTATTAAGAAGAAGTTTGTGACTGAGGCTCAGTGTTAGAGAACACACCAACAAAATTAAAAGTTAAGACCAACAGATTTACAGTAATGGACCAAATCTGAATAAACCTAAAAATAAAAGTTGTTTCCCCATATTGATTTTTTTCCTCACTATTAAAAAAGTTAGAGGCAATGTTGTTAAGAGCTCAGTCAGTTCACTTTTTTAAACTCTTTGTAGGCTGGATATCACTTGTATACTTTAAGAAATAAGAAAAATATTGATTTTGATGTACATGAGAACAGGAAAAAAAACATGCAACAGAAACCTCTTGCTAGTCCTATAAAAGATGAGAAGTAACAGAAAAAAAAGGTCCTTTTATAAAGGGGGAGATTTTACAGGTTTTACTGTAAAGAAGAGGGCAGATTGAATGTTTGTGTGATTTCAAAAGGAAGGAAAACTATCTTTGTGTAAGCTTCTTTCTCTGTGCTGTTGTGTGTGTCCGTGTTTTTAAAAAAAGATGTAAGAGATTTAGGTCCTCATAACAAAGTTGACCTTCATCATTACGTAACACTCACGCTTCAATCTGAGGACTCGCGTTTGTCATGTCGAGTTGTAGGATTAATTCACTAAGCCATTGTTCATATCATTAATGTTTGTACCTTTAACTGTGTCTCTGCCAAATAATAACGCATGACAATGACAGTTAATTTAAAACAAATATATTTATACCTCAGATATATGTTTGTTTTGTATCATACCATTTTATTTTATTTTATTGTAAATGTTAAGCTTTGTGTTACAGAAATGAACAAATGTTTTATCTTTTTTATTAATATTATTTCTGTACAGGTTAATCAAAGTGCACTATTAAATGTATTAAAATAAAACAATGTTGTGTCTTGAAAGTTATGTAATAATGAGTAAACAGGGAGACTTTTCAGGCCCAAAAATTTGTGGCTTTGTTCTTTAAATCTCTCATAATCTGCTCAGTTGTTTGTTTACACTACAGTTTATTACACCTTCTCAGATCCAGTCTGGATTTCCCTCCTCACATCCACTTCTCTGTGCCTCCATTCCACACCAGTAAACCCATGACTGTGCCAGAGAGGCGTGAGCTGCGTGCTGTGTGGGGTATCAACAGGCTTGGTAGATGATGATCTCACTCATTGTCTTGTTTCTTACATAATACTTTCATTAAGCAGAAGACAATGGAGTCCGTTGTGCCACAGCTGGCCTGGTCTAGACCCGGCAGACTCAAGGGGGGTGTGGGGGGGCAGTGAGGCGGCAAAGATGCGGGGCGTCCAAGGGTCAGACTGGGGGCTAATGTACCCCTTTATGTTTTTAATTGCTTGACAAAACAAGGAGTACCCGTCTGTGGGAGGAAAAACGTCTTTCCCTGGTGTCACGAGCTGACCTTGTTTTGCTCACACTTATCCAAACATAGGAATGATGATGAACTATAAAGCTGGACTGTGTATTTATATAGCTCCAGGACAGGTACTTTCCACATGTGTGTGTGACAGCACAAACAAGTGTTAACTTGAAAGCCTGCGGCCAAGATAAGGCATTTACATTTTGTGCTGCTGGCAAACTCTCTTCCTCAAGTGCAGCACTGGAGCTGGAGATTAACCAGACTCACTCATGTAAGCATGGATGTAGGCACGTTCTTGCCTCTGAATTTGTTCTTTACATTCAAAAGATTTGTCATGAATCATTTAAAGGACTTATACAAGTTGTTTTCAAGGTTAGGAATATGCTTGAATTTAAATATATTCCTTGAAAAAGGCTTTACTGAACAATTCTGTCGTCATATTTGTCATTCAGTCAGTCTTGTTATAAGTCCTCTGTTGATCCTGTACTCTGAATCAAAACATACAGTCAATCATACAGACCGATGCTATCATTTAGTTAATCTGAACAGCTGGTAACATAAACACAGTGACAATATGCATTGATTTCTGTGGGTATAGAGGAATTTGCTATTGTATTTACAGTAACAAAATAGATGTGATTAGAAAGACTTTAAGAGTCTGGTTTGTATACCTTGAAAGTGCTTGAAAAACCCCTACAGGCAAATTCTGTCTCTTTCTCTATTTCTCTTCTCCTGTTTGCGTGTGTGCAGTCTAAATGCTGGTATGTTTTGCGTGTACATGTGTACATTTTTTTTTTCTGGGAACCCAAACACCTCTTTGAGATTACGCAGGGCCAGATAAGACTGACCCAGAGTCAGCAGCAGGGCTGCATTCCTGCCCCGTTGTTTGAGAATCAGGCACAGAACGTTTCCCACATTGATAAATGAATACAAACGTGCGAGTGCATGCTTGCACGTGTGCATTTCTTCCTCCAGTTTGTCAAGCATTTATCCAAAATCCTGTTCTCTTGGCTACAAAGAAGTTGATATCCTACATTTACAGTGTTATACAAAACATTAATCCCCCTTCATCTGAGGTTTACAAGCATGCATGGGAGGATGAGTTGGGTCAACTATTCTCAGCTGATATATGGGATGAAAGCTTATGATACATTCATACCCACTCTACAGGCCTGATACAGTTTAAAATGCTGCACAGGTTAGACTATTAAAAATCTAAATGGAATAAAATATTCCCTCATGTTTCCCTTCTCTGCAACAAATCTGTGTTTCAAGAAGCCACTTGAACTCACAATTTTGTACTTTGCCCCCAAAATAGAAAGTCTTCGAACTGAAATATTCAGAATATTCTCCAATACACTAAAAATCTCCCTGGAGCCAGATTTGACAGTGATTATATTGGAATATCTATAATTGCAGCAAAGTATAAAAATAGAAATAAAAACAAAACTTAAACTTTAATTCTGGAAGAAAGCTGAAGGTCTTCCAGTGAAGCTGTTGATCACAGAACTAAGTGACACATAACACAGAGAGAATTAGATTTATCTTGAATGACAAACTGAGGCAATTTTTTCTTTTTTCTTCTCGATATTTTCTTGAAGAACACACATTGAACACAAACTAAACTGTTGTTAGGTGGGTGTACCCCCCTTTTTTTGTTTTTCCTTTCTCTTTACATCATGTTTGTGAAATAGTCTGAAGATTAAAACAGTTCCCTACTCTGTATAAATGTCAAGATTTCCTCACAAACACTTCCAACAAAAATATTTGAAACAACTGTTTCAGATTGCAACAGAACAGTGTGAAGGGTGTTGCTGGAGCCACACCAGATCTGATTTTTGAATTCTTAATCTGATTTATCTTTAGAAGTGGGGGTCTGTCTCCTGAGCCATAGAATATCAGCACCACTAGTCTGATGACAGCAAGACTGTAAAGCTGAAAGACAATAAACTCATGAATTTCTACAAAGAATCAAATTTTTTGCACTAGACAGCCGGGACCACCAGTGGTATTCTGCTTACTGCAGAGTGCATCATATCATGCAGCTGAAACCGTTTGCTGGGGTCACATATTTCCATGTGTACAGGACTGCTCTGATGGATTACTCATAGTACTGTTGTGGCAACAGAGATGGTATGCCATCATGATAACACTATGTTTGAAGAGTCAACATGGAAAAGAAGGACAGAACATTTAGTCACACAGTCGCAGTGTTTCTACAGTTGACCTCATATCATTCTTCATCATATCTCCATATTCCACAAATTCCAAAGACTGGAAGTAAAGTTTTTAAGCAGAGAAAACCAGATATCTGCCCAAAACGTTAGACTAGTGTAGCCTACTTAAGAATGTAGAGAATGTGACTGCAAAAATACAACTATACACACTGTCTCATAGACACAGTCTAGTTGTTTTAATTACCTAATCACTGGCGTTGCAGATGTGGTGAGGTCAAATCCAAATCCACATTGTGTGTGTTTATGTTTGTCTGCATTCATCCGTCAGTATGACCAGTTTTAGTGAACCAGGTAACATGGCACACAGACAAGAAGACTGGAAATTCTCTCAAATGAACAAATTAATTTTTTTTTTAGGTAATGCGTGTATTTTTTCCCAAATGATGGCAGATTACCAGCATGTACATCCCTCTCTGCCTGGGATTCAAGATCTTTATCTACTGTCCTTCAGATATTTTGGTATTTAACTGGTGTGTAACCATGAAAACCATAAAAACAAATCCAGCTGATGCTTTGTTGAAATGTGTCAGAACAAACACAAGGGGGTTACTGAACAGGGCTGTAACACACAACTAATGTCTTTTTTTACAGCTCAGCACTGCCCTCTAGTGATCGCTTGGGACTGACAAGCTCGCCTACAGTAAAGACTTCTCTGCACTCTTCAGACCATATTATGTTAAAACTCGTACAAACTTTAACAAATAAAATAAGTTCAATATGCTAAGATACCAAAAACATATCTGACTTCTGCATGTTTTTGAATTTGCACATTACAGGTGACACAAAATCGCTGACGTGCATAATTAAATATACTAATTTCCTCTTCAAGCAACAGTTCACCGCAAAATCAAAAATATATTTTTCCCTTTTATCTGTAGTGCTAGAGAGAGGAGTTGCTGAGTTTTTGAGGTAGCCATAGAGATGTTTGCGTTCTTTTGAATATAATGAAACTAGATGGCAATCAGCTTGTGGTGCTCAAAGTGCCAACTGTTATTTTTTTCTGTTTTGTTTTGTTTTGCTTTGGTTTTTCAGCTCAACAGCAATGAAAATTTAAAAAACCCGAAATCATGACCCAGTTGAAGATAATCTACAGACTTGCTGTGAGCAGTTTCATGTAGGAACTACTTTCTTTCTAGCAAACGTTTATTATTGTTAACTAAAACTAAACTAAACTGAAACTGGGCATGAAAAAAAACATTTTAATGAACAGAGCTAAAAATAAAAATGAGATTTTTGGAAAAAAGAAAAGAAAACTAATTCAAACAATATTGTGTCTTTTTTTAAATTAACCAAAATAAAATAAAATATATACAGGAAATCTTTTGTGAATGCAGCAAGCATGAGGAAGCACATGCTAACTGAGACTGAGAGATTGTCTACATGACTGTGAGTCAGCTGAAGTGTTTGTATTGCAATACCTATTCTGAACTTTTCAAATCTTGCCCCTGATAAATACCCCAGATATTATAATTAAAATACTAAAACTAGTGCTGAATCTAATAAAAAACAAAGATTTTTGAATGATAAAATTTAAACTGAAATGAGCAAACCCACTGAAACTGAACTGAATTGAAGACAAAAATTTAAAAATGAAATAAAAACAAATGAAAAAGCTAAAATAATTCAGTACTAAACTATACCTATGAACCTTTTCACCTCTCAGAAAGAAGAGTGCATCTAGTCATGGATGAGAGGCTTGTGGTCATGACAGCACAGGACGTAAACATTAAACTGTGGTATCAGTTCCCCTCATCATGGTACAGCATCTCCTTCTTTTATGATGGCCACATAACTGAGCCTGAAAGCTTTCAGCTCTTCACAGATGCAGCCACCTCCATCAGATACGGCAGCTACTTTGAGTTTGTCATCCGAGCCTTGTGCATCCCAGGTCACAAGAACTCAATCGCTGACTCACTTTCTCACTTCTCATTATAGAAATTCGGACATTTGACACCAGCCTCCACCTCTTTTCTGACTCCTGTCCTACTGTTTTTAGCCATAATCCTCAACTGACCCTGCAGCTGGGACATTTAGAAAGCACTTCACAAGATGCTATACTCAACAACGTCGCCCCTTGAACACTGTCATCACACCTGACCGGATGGAATTGCTTCAAGGCTTTCCAAACCTCCCATAATCTACCATTTCCCTCACTCAGTGTCTTGGCTCTCTCTAGCTTTGTCACATTCACTCATTCTGTTCTCAAAATCAAATCTTCCTCCATACATATCTACATCAGTGGTATTAATTTCTTCATTAAACTGTTTCACTTGCACATCAGCATGCTCTCAAAGGTCTCTGCAAGGCCATTATAACTCTCCATTCAGGCTATTTGTCTCCTCTCTTCTCTCCTCCTGTTGGCTTCCTGCGCTGCTCACCACTTCCTCCCTTAACCTTCAACCATCCCAACATGCAACTTTGTCTAGCACTACAATTCAGTCTTCTGACGCTCTGGCTTTCCACCTTAAATGCAGCAAAATCAACCAGTCTGGTCCACCTCAACCCATTCACCTCTTTCCACTAGACTTATACCTTAGTTCACGTGAACTAATATGCGACTACTACACTCAAGACTAGCCAGTTAAGCATCCTGACAAAACACTCTGAAGACTGTTCATCACCGAGACGAGAAAAGCTGCCTCTTGCTTATGGTTCCACCAACACTCAGTAATATCCCCCCGGGCTATACTCGGGGTATTCTTTCTGCATCTGAGCCACCTCAGCCGCATCCAGGCAGGGAATCCCTGACCACGTCATCAGAATGGTCAGTCATTGGTCCTCTCCAGCATACCTCACATACATTCATCAGGATCTGAAAGACATCAGAAACACTCACATTCACCTTTCCACCTGAAGTTCTCTTGGGGCTCCGAACACCAGTAGCTTGCAAGAGATGGTACCCCAACCCAGAGTCTCAACCCTGCCTGCATCCCCCCTCCAGACCCTTAATCCATCATCTAGGCTCTCCTCCATCCTTGATAACAAATAAATTGTTCAAATGCATATCTATGTTGGTGTGGTCTTTATTAGTGAATATAAGATGAAAGAAATGGTGGTTAAAAAAAAAAAAAAAAATTCAGGAACGCTCATTTATGCACAAAACTCACAAAAAGTTTGGGAAACACAGATCTAAATGGACAAATAGCACTCCAGGCACGACAAAAAAAATATATTTTTGATTAGAAGGTGAACTGTCCCATTAAAACTAAGATTTTTACTAAGGCTTAAAATATGAAGCTGCATGTAAGTGAAGGTCCTCAAAATTCAGTAAGCTAAGAAAACACAATCTAGTGGTAAGAACATGCAAGTGACAAAGACCCACGAAATATGTTGACAGTTTATATGACCTCTGAGTGTACTCCCACTTTTTTCAGTGTCAGTTTGTGTCTGTTTTTTCTTAAGAGGTGATTGTTTTGATGTTTGTTTGTTTTTTTAATTAAAACACACACATTCATAGCTGTATTGTCACTAAACACACACATTTTATTGCTTATATTTTTCACAGTTCTGTCCACTTTTTAAAATTGAATTATGTATTAGACTTCTACAGGAAGCATTTTGTAAATTAGTACATTTTCCAGCAGCCCTTCTGACTGTTTCTTATTGCAGTAATGGAACACTGACCACTAGAGGGCAGCGTCCCTCCATAACAAAGCTGCATCAGGTTCACGCCCTGTTTGGCCTCATACAACCTCAACTACATTATGCAACGTCTTTCCAAGGTTGTCCAAACAACTATAGCACCACATACATGAATAAATAGATGAATGAGTGTTCAGGGGCGCAGTGGGGGTTAAACTCAAGTAAACTCAGTTTAGCCACCCCTTTGAAATGAGGCTGAGAGTTTACTTAACTATTTCCAGATCAACTATAGTTTAAACTCATCTGTGTTTGCCACTACAACCCTGAGCATCAGCACTGACAGAAACACCTTGAAGATTACAAATAAAGCTCAGCGATAAATCAACAGAGAAAAAGGTCTTTGCTTATGTCCAGACAATACCATCTGCATTTTTCTTCATGTGGTTTGGCAGCGCTTGGAGGTGAATATATTTTGGGTCTGAAATATTATATCTGATGTTATTGAGAGAGTCTCCCTTCACTCACATTGTCTGTTATTATTTAATGACACCTCCTCTGTGGAGCTCACTACACGTGATAGGTGCCTCTGGGTAGCTGCTCTCACAGCTGCTAAAAGTAGCTTTTGGCTGGAAACCACCACATGCACTGTTGGTGAAGGAATGGCTCCCTTCTAACCAAAACAGCTGGAGCTCCCTGCCAAAACACAAAATCTGCTGGTCAAAGCCACAATAGAAAACTAGTGTTTTATGTTTGGAGGAAATTAGAGTAATTTTTTAACTCCTTTGTGTCTGAATGGTATTTTGGTTTATAATGGTCATGCGATTCGTGGGTAGTTTGGGGGTACAGATGGGATGAATGGGTAGGCTGTAGTGGTAATTTTGGTAATGTTTGTTGTTTGTGTGTCTGATTTGGTGTTTTGATCCATGAACAGTGGTTCATCATGTCAGGGGTTAGAGGGTGGGGATGTAGTGGGTTGATGGGAGAAAAAACAGGGAAAAGAATCTGCTATATAGCATTTAGCCAAATTATGACTTAACAAGACAAGATTATAACAAAGCAAATAAATTCTACCCCTAAAGGCTCTAACCAAATATCCATAAACAGTCATGTGATCAGTGGAATGTTTGCAAGTCAAGTTTTGATTCTGGACAACATTATTTGGTTGTTTTTGTTTGTTTGATTTGTTTTTGTGCTGGCCGATGTTTGCGTCACTAGAATGCCAAAACAGCACTGGTTGCACATCTTATTCACGAATAGTGTGTAATCATATTTTTAATTCTATATTTATTTAATCTACATTGTATTTTTGTGACCTCACAGGGGCCAGGAGGCTAACCTGTTTTAGAGTTATCTTGTTTAAATTAGTGCTGTTTACATATAAAAACATTAATGTTTTCTTTTTGTTTGTGTATTCAATGACTGTTTAATTCAGCTCACATTTAGCTTATATAAATAATATTCCTTCATAAAGGGAAATAAAATGTATCCTGAACCTGTTGGTGGATCATGTTTACAACAGCTTCAGGACACCATTGTGTTCCTGTGAGGTCATTTGCTTTTGCAATTTAAATTTTTTCTATAATATGTTGCTAAGTTTAGCTCCTGTGTTGTAAAAAGTGGTACAGTGCTTACAGGTCATTGGTAGGTCAGACTGCATGAGATGACAGGTGATGACAGGTCACCACAGACAGAGCAACATGTCACGGCAGCAGATCTGCAGGAAGCATCTCTAATGTCTAAGCTGTACTAGTTTTTAAAGGTGGACTGAGTCTAAGGATTGTGGAAAATTGTCTTTGGCAGGACAAGAACATGTAACAACATTACATCTGGAACAAATGTGGCATCCGCTCTCTTTTTAGCTGGTCTCACAGCTGCTAAAGAAATAGATTTTCACTGGAAATCACCACATGCACTGTTGGTGAAGAAACGAAACGATTTGGCATACCTTATGCAAGACACAAAATATTATTTGCTGGTCAAAGCTAGAGAAAATGTATGTTTTATTACAAATATTTGTAATTAACTGCCTTTTTCAGTCCTGTTTTAATATTTTTGCTTACTTGTTTACTATATGTAGCCTACATGTTCTTTAGTTATGGTCATGGGATTCCTGCATGAAAACGCAAATATCATATATTAGTGCTGTCAAACGATTAAAATTTTTAATCAGATTAATCACAGGGTTACTGTGGATTAATTTCGATCAATTAATCGCGTTTCATTTTGCATGAGCAAACAGACTCAAGAAAGAAGGGAATATATACATAGATAATAAAGGCTAGATGTCCGCGCTGCCGGCCAATGCAATCGCACGATTTTCAAACGGTTTGGTTTGTTATAAATGTCAGAGGTGTAGTTGTAACACTGCACTTATGGATAATTATGTCACACTTCCGGTCAAACATCCAGAATTGTAGCCACGTTAATAACGTTTGTAAGAAACCAAACCGTTTGTAAATCCGTCAAGATTTCAGCAAGATACGAGTATTTACGTTTGTGCAGATCACTCACCTTCCTTCACATACCACAGACTCCGCCAGAGAGCTTGCCTGGGGTAAGATGGCCACGCGGTGATGCCGTTAGAGACTCCGCCTTAAGACATCTAGCCTTTATTATACATATCTATATATATGCCACTACCGGATCAACTACCCATTTGTGCATGCGCGGCGGCATGCGCGATGGTAAGTCTACTTGGACAAGACCAGACAAGACCGTCTCTGACCATTGCCAGAGACGTTTCAGGGACTTTGAGTCATTCTGCGCTGCAGATGCGTTAATTGCGTTAAAATTTTTAATCAGATTAATCATGATGATGGATTAATCCGCGTTAACGCGTTAATTTTGACAGCTCTAGTATATATATATATATATATATATATATATATATATATATATATATATATATACATATATATATATATTTATTTATTTATATATATTAACTATATATTGGTGATCTGATCCGGTCTGTGGTGAAAAAAGCACGTTTAATGCACAAACTTTGACGGACCAATTTGCCCCGATATACCGTTATAACTCGTTTCGCAGCTGCCGGCTGCAACCGCGTCCCTCAATACCGCACCAACTTTAAAACGAGTGTCAATCATACACACACATACACATGGGGAAATAAGGCCCAGGTTGAAAAATACCGAAGTTATCATTTAACACCAACTTAAATTGAGTTAAATAGGACAATAATCATCACAAGTTTAATACTAGACAGACTATTCACCAGTGGTGGAATAATTGAAATGCGGGTGAAATTCAAAAGCTAGCTGTCTAGGTAATTAAAATGAGGTCCACCTACCAGCTGCAATATGAAGTGATGCAATGCATCAGCAATTATAATCAAACATTATAAAATATATTGTTCTCATATGGACCATTCTGCATGATGAAGAGTACTATTTATTTAGGTAATTTACGCATATTTTGATGCTAATACTTTTGTAATTTTACTTACGCAGGATTTTAAATGCAGGACTTGTACTTGTTGTGGAGTATTTTCATACTGTAGTATTACTACAACATTAGTTAGGCTGCTACTTTGCAGGTTCAGATTATTAGATCAAATATGATAATTTGTTTTGTTTTCCCCTTTTTTGTCTAAATGCAATCAGAAGATGCACAGTGTTTTACCAGGGCAAATAAAATATGCTGGTTAGTTTACTGTTAAACATGTGATATACAGTGACAATAAAATGGGTTAGACACAGCCAGGGAGGATATAATAAATTACATAAAACTGAAACTTGGTGTTACAAAATCTTATTACACAACCAGTTACGAAGGATTTTTCTGGATTAAGTTCTCTGGCATCTTTCAAAAAGCCCAACTTTCAGAATAAACAAAGAGATATATCATAGTCTATGTATCTGTTGCATTTTAATGTTTTATAAAACAATGAAAGCCTTAGAGAGTTTAAAACCAGTAGTTCAAATGAGCGCTGTAATCTGGCACAGTCACCAACTTCACTACGTCTCTTCCGTAGTTATGAAACTTTCGAACGCACGTTTTGTAACCGAGACCTTCTGACCAATCACGGCACGAGTTCGCTGTCACGTGACCATGTTTTTTATGTAACAAACGGGTGTCTATGTGAAAGTCTTCACTATACTGTGTCGGACCGCGGCATCTGTAGAAATGTATAGACACGCTAACAGACGAAAACCTAAATCTAAATAATATTTTCTTGTTTTTTCTTACGCTACAATGGCGCTCCAACAGCAACTGGAGGAGGCAGCGGAAGAGAGAGGCGGCTTCTTCATCGGTGCTGACTCGGATAATGTCTCAGAAGAGGAGGGGGACCATCATCAACTTATACTACAGAAAGCTAACGCTTTAGCCTCGGAAAACTGCCTCAAAGAAGCCATCGACTGGTTTTCAGTGGCTATGCGCTATGGCCCTGTGCGACCTGAACAATTAAGCACTTTCGTGGACTGTATCCTCCGTAACTTTAAGAGGAAAACGGTTGGAGCACCGGACTCACTGTCGGCCCAGAGTCAGGGCGCAGGGGACAGCTCTGGCAACGATATATTCGATTGTCCCAACTGCCATAGCTTTTTAGGTGAATCTGTGACCATAGCCTGTGGACATTCGTATTGTAAAAGGTGTTTACAACGACGACTGCTCTCCAAATGTAAGCTGTGCAGTGAAGTCGTCACCGCTGAGGTGAAAGCGAATGTAATTTTGTGCGGACTCTTAGACAAATGGTTCCCCGAGGAGGTGGAAAAGTCAAAAACGCTATGTGAAGTAGACGACCTGTGTAGAAGAAAACGCTACCAAGAGGCTGTGTCGCTAGCTACCGATGTTATTCAGCGTGGTAAGTGGTGCTATGACTCTGTCTAGAAGGGAACCGTTGATTTGCGGAACTCTCGCGAGATTTGAATGCGATGTTTCTTCACGGTGTACCCTGAATAAACTGTTTCATATGTGATAATGCCATGGTTAAATGTGGCTGAGTTAAGGAACAGAAATAACTTGATAGAGCAAGAGCGTAATCATGATTTTGGTTGAAGAGATCATTCTCGCGAGATTTTTCGCCGGTCTGGGGTTCCCTTTCAGACATGAATATTTATAATTTAACCTTACATCCATGGTTAGAGGAGGGTGTGCGCACGCTCATGGAGAATGACAGAAAGAACCCCATACAAAAATGGTTTACTATCATGATGCCCTATTAGCGTGTGTTGTTAGTGGATCCCCTGGGGCTTAAGTAGTGTAAGTTCTACTGACCAACATTTTCAAAACCGTTAATAGTAACCCCCATGTGTTGTACTGCTGCCGATCTCCCCCCATTGGCTACCGTATCATCCTTACGAAATTGCACAAGCTGCGCATGCGCTGTCCTTGCAAGTTGCATAAGGCAGGTCATGACACATATTGGGGCAGGTTTTGTAACTTATAAAATGGGGGAGGGTATTTGTATTTTGTAATTGTTATGGCTGTTCCGGAGCCACGGTTTCATAAATGTTTTAAACTGGAATGAAGGCCAAATTGTTGGGTCAATTTAGGAAGCAACTAGGGGGAGGCTGGTGGTCCAGATAGGCACTCAGACAGTGAGTTAGCTTTTGTAACAAATTACAATGTTATGCAATGAGAGAAACTAGGCTACGTCTGTGGCAGATGATTTATAGATAACAAACCAGTGATTATGCTGGTTAGTGGCTGCACCAGCAGCCACAAACCAGCATAATCACTTGTATAAGCTTGCATAAGTGAAGTGAATGAGACTTGGACCAGTAACAGGGTTCTGTTGTGCCCTGGAGCAAAGCACTAAGGTCCCAGCTGTTCTCGTGGAGATGACCTCAAGTTGGAAACTGCCTGCAAGTTCCATTGGCAGTTCTTGGATAAAAATGGGTGTGGAGTGTTGTGGTTATGATGGCCTGCCTTCCGGTGGGATTTCATGGACTTAATAACAAACAAATTCAAACTTAAATTATATGATGCTTTGAGAGTATGGAACTGCCTTGCTGGAGAAAACGTAAGGAAATTCAACCTAAATTACCTCTAAACATACAGGTGACTTTGCTACTTTAAAAGGATACTACACTTTCCATGATAACCCACTTAATATGTACTCACCATTATGCCGATGTGATGATAGGTCCAGATCTTCAGTTCACAAAACAGTCCTGGAGTTTCAGCAGAAAACAGGGTAGCAGTCTCATCCAGTACAATGGCAGTGAATGGTGACCACGGATAAAACGTTAAAAATAGCACACAAAACAAACACAAAATGTCTCCATCCTGCTTGTGTGGTGTAATCCAAGTGTCCGCGAGCCACGACATTAAAAATTCAATACCTGTTTCTCCTAAAACTCCAGGACTGTTTTGGAAATTGAAGATTTTCATCCACCATCACATCGACATGGTGGTGAGTATATACTGAGTGGGTTAATCTCGCAAAGTGGAATATCGCTTTAATGCCACTGCAATTAGGGAGTTATAACCTTTAGATACCATGTTCATTCATGGTTGTTATACTGCAGAGATTGGGAGAACCTGTGTGCTGCAGTTTAGATTCACATCTGATCTCCCATACCCTGACAAATGGCCTGGTAAGCTGACATTAGGGCTATAGAATTATCGGAACACTCACCTGGCTTATGGGACCTTATGAAAACCTTATGGTATTTGGGCCAAATGATATAACACCCATGCAATCTTGTTGTACGACTGTGTACACTGACCTCGGTTACTCAAACATTGCCTGTATGACATCTAGTGACCGACTAAACCTAAACGACTGCATTATAAGTGCTGAGGGTTATTGAAACCAATGGAATGTGTCACCACACATGGAATTACTTGTCTCCACATTTATATTGTATGATTTATTTCTTTTGCTACTTGAACGTTTGGTGAAATACAGTTGGCTGCTGAAAGGCTGTTAAGGGCTATAAAAGGCTGTAAAAACATAACATCTCTTTGCAAAATGTGGATGCACAACCTGCTGTGTTCCTGCATTGTGTAACTCAGGTAAAAAGATAATGAAAAAGACACACACAACCCTATATCCAATGGGATGGGATCTCAACGATACCTGAGCAGAGACTGCGCACCTAAAAGTTCCCAATTAAAGGATATTTATGTGCACAAAGTGTCAAGCTCCATCCTTCTCAGACTGCTTCTGATACATACAGAGAGTCACCTTCTTTAACACCTGTAATTCATCATACATCAATTACCTGGCATAACTAATTAGGTGGAGCAAACCTTCCAGAAATCTGTGTACATAGTACACATATGCACCAAACACTTAAAAAACAAACCACTCTTCAAAAATAGAGATACATAAATTTATTGTAGCTTGATGCTACATTATATTACAGTTAATACAGACTGTCCATTAAAGGTGAAAATGCCCCTAAATAATCTAAATGGGGGGAAGCAGCAATCAATGTAAAAGCTAAATGAGGATAACTGGTGTGGTACCTTCTGACAAGACTGTCACTTGACATTGGGTCAAGGACGCAGACTGGTTTCATTGGGACAGGCCACCTGCTTTTGACAGCACTGGCCCTCAGTGCTGCAGACCACCTGAGAGACAGGACAGAAACTTCCAGATACTCAGATGTTATGATGTCTAGACAAACTACCCAGGGTCCTGTTCCCATTAGCATCTGCCATACATCAGAAAAATGAACAAAATCTCACATGAGAGGTAGTACATGACTTGGATTGATAGTGTGCCAAGTGCTGAAATATCACTACTCAGTCAATGAAGAAAATTAAACTTATTGACCTTTTGATGGAATGCAGGTAAACTTAATCTACTCACAGAATCCATTAGACAGTAATGACTGCAGGACAGATTGTTTTCAAAAGGTCGAGGCGCTCTCACAACAAAGTGGAGTAATTAGATGAATGCCTAATACCTGATTTTGGCACAGTCCGCATTGACAGGAATAAAATATCCAAATAATTTAGTCACACCTTAAACCATTTAGAGTACATGCCAGGGCTTGCACCTCTTGTATTCCCTTTAATGCACCTTACCATTGGGAAAAGAAATATCAAATCCACCTATCTCTTGCAGGCTTCTATAACTTATTTTTCTTTTGCATTGTTTGCAGTGTTTATGTAACACATTACTTGCAGGAAATTACAGATTTTAAAACTTTCTGCTGAGATAAACACTACCTACTCATGCTTATAGGAAAAGCTGTAAGTTGCCCATTAAATTATAGATAAAATTGATGTCATCAGTATGATGTTTGAAAGTATGCTGTTACTTGTGTTTTATGACAGTCGGGTAATCCACAGGTGAATGATATCTGTTAAACCAAATTGCTGTCATTTTCTTAAAATGACCTTTCTCTCCATTTCCTTATGTCTCCTGCAGATCCAGAGAGAACGGCGGTGATGCGACTGTCTCGAGCAGAGGCATACACTGCTCTCAAACAATATCGTCTGGCTCTGGAGGACACAGAATTTGGTCCGGGGTCCAACTGTTCAGCTGAAGTAGGTCATTCACTCATACTACAGTAGTTTGTTATCCCATGCAACAGAAACTTAAGTTTGTCTTGCAAATCTCCTTTTTTTTCTTAAGATGCATTTACATTTACATAAATGCTGGTAGAGAAGTGTGATTTATTTTTTTCTGGCCTTTCAGGCTATGTTTAGGAAAGCTAGAGTGCTGCATGAGATGGGCCAAGTTGACGAGTCTCTGCAAGTCTTCCTCCAATGCCTGGCTGTGGACGAGGACTTTCCTTGTGCTAAGAGACAAGTGGAAAAGGTGAGAAAATTTAAGAGAAAGCTGTTATGATTAGTCTGTTGGCAGTGTGGGAAGATGAGAAGACAAAACATTAGACTCTGTTGTCATCCTGAAGTCTGGCAGTCAGTTGAGTTTAGGTCACTAGGTGGTTATGTAAGTTTGTTTGAGGAGCTAGCTAACTGATATGATTGCTTGAAGGAATCTAGGTACATGAGTGTCCCAAGTCTTAGACTGCATGGCTGTGAATGTTCTGATCTTTATTGCGCAGAGCCATTTCTTCTGTTTTTATAGCTTGCATCTGCTATTATACCGCATTGACTTAATGGAACCTGATTCTTTTCATGGCATGTATCTTAAAATGCCACTTAAGCTTTATGAGTAAATAAACATTTTAACTGGAGACAAGGTAGAGCTGCTGGGTTTAATGGGCATCCTCATCACAGTGCCACTTGTATTTCTGTGTTTGAAATAGGATTTACACCATGCATTGTTCTCGCTGCATAGAAAGTGTGTCTGTATGTGCTGACAGTGATTACTTACAGTGGTCATATAATTCTGCTTGTCCATATTGATCTATGCCAGTCTATATAAATTGGGAAAAATCCAGTTTTTGGAGATTGTTTTACAGACAGTGGATGCAAAATGCATTGTATCAGGTTCTGATAAACCCGGAAGAGCATTTGTCACCAAGTAAAACGTGGTAACATGTTTTGAAGAAAATAAATGTTTTTTGTTTTTTTTTACCACTTTCTCATCCACAAAGATGGCTCATTCTCTTGATTAGGATCATCTGTCATGGAATTACATAACTTGTCCACAGGTCAGGTCTTGTGACTCTGTCTGTAATGACATTAGTACTACTTAATAGACAGAACACAGCGTTGTAGTTACATAAGATGCACACAGTTACCTGATGTATACAGTACTACATACTTTTCAGAATAACGTGAAAATTTGTTGCTATTTTGTATTGAAAAAATGTTACATTCAGCTGCTGATAGTGCTCAAGTTTGTGTAATCATCGCTGAATCATCATTGTATAAGGAAGGATACATAATCACATTAGTCATCTCCATTTTCCACTTGGTATAAAGTGTGTGAAATTGATTGGACGTGTTGTTTAGGGTTGCTGTTCATATTGACATGATGTCGGAATTCTCAATCTTTCTGATCCTGAAAGAGACATGACTCGGACTAGACATCAATCTGCCACAGAAGCCAGACGGCATGCATCAGTAGATTGTCAAATCAAGTTTGTGCAACCTGTAATCACACTTACAGTCTCAAAGGCTGTCCCAACACCCATATAATGAAAACAGCAAACAAATGCAATTGAAAATGACAGCCTCCAACCTTCTTGCCCTCACTGAGAGATGAAAAGGCATTCAAACAATGCTGAGCATTAAATGTACAAGCAAAAAGCTCTACAAAAATGATGAAAACCTTTGTATCTGTCTAGGGCATCAGCAATAACTGTGTTACTTTTACTTTATTAGCAGGATTTTGGGAAATAATGCAAAGATAGATGAAAAGGAAGAATGTGTGTCTGCCTGATGATGCACTGCAGCATGAGCTATACATACTGTATGTTTAAACTGATCTGTACATCAGAGACCAAAGTTCAATCCCACAAGCTTCAACTTAACTGGGAAGAAAGGTCGATGTTCCCTGCTACTGGGTCACATACTGTACACTGAGTTCAAAACGAGGTCATTCTTATATCTGTTCTGAAAATAGCACAAGGCAACTCTCTGAAAGTTTGCTCTTTGCTCTTTTCCCCTCACATCATTATGGATATTATCATAACCAAGTTTGCTCTTGGTCTTAAAGCGATATTCCAGTCCTTGATGATCATCCACTCAATATGTACTCACCCCTATGCCGATGTGAGGATGAATGAAGATCTTCAGTTCACAAAACAATCCTGGAGTTTCAGCAGAAAACAGGGTTGCAGCTAATGGCAGTGAATGGTGACCAAATGTAAATGTAAAAAAAAAACAAAAAAAACACAAAACAAACAAAATGTCTCCATCCTGCTCGTGTGGTGTAATCCAAGTGTCAACTGTAGCCTCCCAGGTAGGATGTAAACACGGCGTTGAGGTATCGGGAGACTTCGTATATCTCCTAATGGATGCACGTGTGAAAATATCGCGAGATCGACGCCATGTTTACATGCTACCTGCTACAGTTGACATTTCGGCTAAAAACATGGTGTAAATGGCATCTTTTGTGGTTAAATTTTAATGTCGCGGCTCACGGACACTTGGATTACACCACACGAGCAGGATGGAGACATTTTATGTTTGTTTTGTGTGGGTTTTTTGTTTTTTGTTTTTTTGTTGTTGTTGTTTTTTACATTTACATTTGGTCTCTAATCACTGCCATTAGCTGCAACCCTGTTTACTGCTGAAACTCCAGGATTGTTTTGTGAACTGAAGATCTTCACCCATCCTCACATCAGCATAGGGGTGAGTACATATTGAGTGGATTATCATGTTGCAGTGGAATATCCTTTTAAGGAACTTGATTGTACAGTATAGAGTAGTTAAATCTTTTGTCAATAACCCGCTTTGTGCAGAGCATAAAGAACACTATGCACTGAATTTTTCAAGCCTTGAAAACACTTAATTTAAAAATACCAAGTTTTTCTTTTTGCATTCAAAAACACTTTTCATTCATAATTTTTAATAATAATAATAATAATAATAACTTAGATTTATATAGCGCCTTTCAAGACACCCAAGGACGCTTTACAAATAAATTTAAAAAAATTAATTAAATTAAATGTGAAGACTTCAAAAACCATATGCACAGGCTGATATTGCTTCAACTAATAAATAATTGGCAGATTCATCCAGAACAAAAAATAATAGTTGCAGCCCCTAAGATATGGACACCAGCATCCACATTTATTATCCTCATATTCTTCCTGGTGGAGATTGGGTTTCTTACTCATAATTGTTGTAATTGGCAATTGCTTTGGTGATACTGACCTCATTTGGAAATCATGCTTTTTACAGATCCTGTGTGACCTGCTCTCCCCAGCTGATGAGAACGTCAAGGTCGGCCTTAGGGAAACAACACAAAACGTGTCGCCTCACTTACGCAGTAAAACTCTTGTGGCCGATGCCCAAACTGCAGCACAGAGTCCAGTCCAAAGACAACACCCGGTCCGCGCCGCCTCAGCACACCACCATCTGGATATCCAGGAGGTACTGGCACACTGAAGAACTGTTACGACATAGTTTATCAGCGAACTGATTCAGTGCTTCTTTTCCCAGAAGGAACCACCACCATCCTCTTACCCTTCTGTCTTTTGTCATTATTCAGAAACGCTGGGAAAGCCTGGAGCGGCCCGTTCTGAGCCGAGCTCACTCGCTACGAATGCACGGCTCGAGTTGTGGCGAGGAAGGGCTGAAAAGAGTCTGCTCTGCTCCTCAGCTGGGCGACCAGGAGAAGGGCAGCCTGCTGAAGAGGAAGCTGTCAGTCTCAGACACAGAACCCTGTGTTGTGGACAGTGGAAGTAGCAAGCATAAAAAACAAGGTCAACAGCCAATCCTACTACCGTGTTGTTTTCTGTTCTTCCCATTGTATTATATTTTAATTTCCCAATTAAATCTCTTTAGCTTCTGTTGTCACACCAGCATCATGTATAAGAATTCATAACATATAAAAGTAATAATGGTTCATAAAATTAAGCTTAACTAGACAACTCTGATGTAGGGCTCGGCAATAAAACGATTTCGAAACGGGATCGCGATAAAATGTATGCCGATGACGATGCTAAACTATGGTCAGTTTTACTCGATAATGTTTTTTTGTCAAAAATTTTATGTTAATCAACTATATTCTAAGTTCATCTAATGAATCATTTGGTTTCTTCAGGTGTCAGACTTTATCAGGATACTTTTCAAACTCACAGCATTATCAAATTATATATTGTGATAAATATTGATATCGATCAATACAGGGAAAATTATCGTGATATTTTCTGCCATATCGCCCAGCCCTACTCTGACGAAATAATGTTCTGCTATGAAAACCCCCACCCTAATATTATTAATAATCACCCCTTTTTATGTTCCAACAACATATATAATGACCTACTTAGCACTATATTTAAGTCAGAGATGTTTCACTGAAATGTTTTCTACTCACTGGATGACTCCAGGTATGGGGAAAGGCTCCAAACAAGGGGCTGCCAAAGCTAAAACCTTCAGAAGTGTCCCAGAGGACCTGGTGGACCCCATCGACTTGGAGTGCTCTCTCTGCATGAGGTAAGTGGGCCATGTGCATACCATGAAATTTACATGCCAACTCATCTTGTTCACTTGTAAATGAGTGAACATTCAGGGTAAATGTTGCATCTCTGTGATCAATCCAGGTTGTTCTATGAGCCTGTGACGACACCATGTGGCCACACCTTCTGTAAAAACTGTCTGGAACGCTGCTTGGATCACACACCCCAGTGTCCTCTCTGCAAAGAAAGCCTGAAAGAGGTGAGATATCAGTCTTGACGTGAATAATCTTTAATTGTGTGTCCCTTCCTTCCTGTTTAATCATTACCTCATATCCTGCTCTCTCTAGTATCTTGCATGTAGGAAGTACATGGTGACAACTGTACTGGACACCCTGATCAAACAGTATTTAAGTGCAGAGTATGCAGAGAGGACTAAAAGTCATCTGGAGGAGACCAGAGAGCTCTCTGAGTAAGTGGTTGTATCTCTGGTCTGATTGACTTTAATATTGATCATCAGATGTTTCTGTTTGCAGTAGCTTCAAAGAGGCTCAGAGGGTCTAAAATGTTTCTCTCCCTCTGTGCAGCCTGACAAAGAATGTGCCTATCTTTGTGTGTACCATGGCTTACCCCACCGTGCCTTGCCCCCTACATGTCTTTGAGCCACGTTACCGCCTCATGATTCGCCGCTGCATGGAAACAGGCACGCGGCAATTTGGGATGTGTATTAATGATCCCCAAAAAGGGTAAGCATGCAGGCACCAACACATGCAAGCACATGAATATGTATGAATTACAACATCAGAGAATCTAAGACTACTTCTTCTTAATCCTCTGCATTAGTTGTGAAATCCACTCCAATATAAATTGTTAAATATGCCGTTCCTGGTCCATCTGATCACAGAGGGATCACTGGATATTAAACTGCCAAAACTCAGTTGTCTAAACAAACGATTGTGTCCATCCCTGCAGGTTTGTAGATTATGGCTGCATGCTGACCATCAGGAGTGTCCATTTCCTTCCTGACGGACGATCAGTCGTGGATACCATCGGAGGAAAACGTTTCCGGGTCCTGTCTCGAGGAATGAAGGATGGTTACAGTACTGCTGACATTGAGCACTTGGAGGATATCAGGGTAAGAACAACGGTGCCTAACACTAAATAATTTTCTCTACAGTATCTTATGCTTTTGTAACCATGCTTCTGCCTAAAATCTATGTTTTAGGTGTGGTTTCAGTTTGTATAGATTGATTTTTATGACATAGAGTAATTATTCATCACCAATTCCTTCTAAAGGACCGTATTGAAAAATGACCAATTGGTTATTTGATTCTTCAGGTGGAGGATCATGATGAGCTAGAGAGGCTACAAGAGCTGCATGATGAGGTGTATGAGCAGGCCCGCGTTTGGTTCCAGAATCTCAAGATCCGCTTCCACAACCAGATCCTGCAGCACTTTGGGCCAATGCCAGAACGAGAAGCTGACATCCAGGTAAACATCCAGCACTCCATCCATCTGTACCTCCATCTCTAGAGATTGGCTCAATAAGTATAAACTTAACAATCTTTACTTAGACATCAAATATTAGACATCACTACATCATAATTGCTGCACTGTACTGTAGCAGGAGTCTAGCTGTCCAGTCAGAGCCAGAGTATCAGACCAAATATTTGCACTGATCTTTTTAAATATTATATATTATATATATATTTTGTTTGTCCTTTATTTACTGTCTTAAAGTCTCACAAGTCAACTTGACAACCCAGTGAATGTGTCAATGTGTCTTTCTCCTCACAAAACAAAACAACAACAAAAAAATTAAGCATTTGAATCAAGTTGGATGTTGAACACTAAATTTTTTCCAAGCATTGGGGGCAGCCTGAGCTGATATATTGGTGGGTCAAAATGAATGATTAGCATTGGCCTTATTTGTAAAACTGTATTCAGTGAACAATGTGCATAAATGTTTGCTCAGTCAAACCTCTCTTGGGTTGTTGGCTCCCCAGAATAGAAACTAATCTCTATTGTCCGAATGTCAGATCAACGTGTGAAAATACTCTGCAGCAGTGAGTTTTCAGTATATCGCAGCTCAACAGACGGTGGTGCAGAATCTGTCATTTGTTTAAATGCCTGCCTGCCTGCCTCCATGTGGTTGTCACATCTTATTAATAACCAGATAGACACATACGCTAAGGAGCACCAGTTGATATCATTGTTATCTGAACCCATATCAGCTGAGCTCTACAAAAGCAGTAATTTTCTTGCAGATACTGCAGATTTTGTAAAGCTGTTATTACTTTGTCTGACACTGCAAATTGTTTGTCTAAAACTGGATCGTCTCATGACACATTTGCCTTTTGGGGAAATCCACATTACCATGGATTCACCTGCCTCAGAGGTCTTAATACCGGAACACAGCTGGTGTGTGTGCTCAGCTCTAGCTCCAGCTCGCAGCCTGCAGCGCTGAGAGGGATTACCGCTCGGCTCTTAGGACAACCACTGGGCGGAGTCTATTGACAATATAGGCTAAAGAGCTTTATGGGTGCTTCATACCTAATCCCTGCGGCCCTGTTGCGTCAGAAGAGTGTCATGAAGAGAATCCCCAACTCTACCACGTGCACACGCACACTAAAACGGCAAAGCATTGACTGAACGTTGGTGGCGTTTTGTAATTTCAGGCACTTTACTCTAAAATATAATGCAGACAAGGTAAACAACATTCACTCAACAAATCTTAAGCACATTTTGTAAATGCCTCAGGCTCTCTAACTCAAAGAAACAGGGAATTTTGTTTCAGTAACCCTGATGCAACATGCATTTCTCTGGCACATTACCGTAAAAGGTCATTTGTGTTTTGACTCAGTCCGGGATTGTAGATTACGTACGTAATACTAGTACTTTAATCAGCTGTCAGTACAAAAATGAGTACTTCACCTGATGATTACCCATCCTGTAACCGGCCATGCTTGAGTATAACACATATTAGAACTCTGAAGAGCCACAGAAATGTTAGTTAAATCTGTACTTACAGTTATTGTCTGCAGATCAGTTTGGATGAATGAACAGGTAAATTGATGTCATTACAGCTCTTACAAATCATATTAAAAGAGAGTAGATAGGAGAACAGTCAGGCTTCTTTCTGCTCTGTTAAATTGATTGCATGAACAAGAATGTAGCGGCACAAAAACTCTGAATGACAATTACTGACTAACAATCACAATCACTAGTGATTGTTGGACTTCTGGACTTTTCTTTCACTCAGTACCAATGCCTTGACTTTGCCATGTGATAGTTGATACACATGATGGGAAGGCTTCAGATTTAGTTTCAAATGTTGGCACATTTGGTTTTGGGAGAAAGGAGGAAGTGAAAAATTGTTGCTCAAAACAAAACAAAAGTTAAGATCAAGTCAGTAGGGCTGCAACTACTAATTATTTTCATTGTAGATGAGTCTGCCAATTATTTTGTTTTTGATATTAATTATTATGTCTAGAAAAATCCAAGGAATGACAAAGAAAAGCAGCGAATCCCTACATTTAAGAAGCTGGAACCAGCAAATATTTGACATTTTTGCCTGAAAAATGACTTAATGTTAAATCGATTATCAAACTTGGTAGTTTGCAACTAATTTTCTCTTGATGGACTACTCAATTAAACTAATACAGTAGTTGCAGCTCTACAAGTCACAGATAGGCACTATTATTTTCACACATAAAAAATAATTTTGAAACCTCCTAGACAGTAAGCTGACTCTCACATATATACTTTTCTTAAGAGTACAGTCAAGACCTGCTCTATGTGAAAAGTGGCATGAGATAACTTTGGCACTATAAGATAAAATCAGATTGAACTGAAATATTATGGGTCATTTATATTTTGCTGTAAAAGCAAAGCTCTTATACTATTCCTCATCTCTTCTAGGCCACTCCTAATGGTCCAGCCTGCTGCTGGTGGCTGCTGGCTGTCCTGCCCATCGACCCACGCTACCAGCTGTCTGTCCTCTCCATGACCAGCCTCAAAGAACGCCTGGTGAAGATCCAGCACATCCTCACATATCTGCAGAGCATCCCCAACAACTAGAGCTTCCTCTTCTCATCACCACAAACATCCCTTTGGATTTTAAAATAGCACTTAAGCAACCTTGAAATACCATGTTGCCAACTTTTGGTTTTATCGCCATCTGACTCCTTCAACAGCCTACATTAAGCCTGCACAAGATCAGAGCAAATCTGAAAAATCCTTGAACTGTGGATCACTGAAACCAGAGATGTGGCCAAACCACCTCAGGGATACTTCCAATGATACACATTATCTGTTTGTGAAAATTATTTTAAAAAAAATAAGACAAATGTGACAGCAGCTTGTTCATAATGCAGCTCATTTTTGAAGGAATTCCCTGAATGATCTTGTGGAAATAAGAAGAGCAGGCGACTGTTGAACAATGACAGATAGTCCTAAATCTAACATTCACCTTTGAGTTACCTTCTTTAAAGGCATACTATGCAGGATTTTCTTTAAAATAATGCATCTCAATCACTTGCGATCCACTAGAAGTGTGTGGTGGTGGCTGTGTCTGCAGAGACTCTGCCCTCTGTCTATATTTTTCTCATTATTTTTGCTGTGTTCAGGACGCTTTACCAACCCAAAGTCTTGGTATTTCATGACCTGGGAATGAGACTCAATAATCAACTATCTCTCTGGTGTGTTCACGAACCGCAACTGACAAATCCTGCATATTCTACCTTTAAGGTTAGTGCTGATGGAGCTGAGGTGAAGAAAGTATTATTGTTTGTTTTTGTATCATTTCTGGTGAAACCAGCTAAGAGGAGAGTTTCCTGGCTGTAAGTTTACTGTTAATACAGAGGTGGGTTGAGGTGATTCTGTGGAACAAAATCCTAAATGCTGAAAGTCAAAAAAGTGATAGCAAAAAGTGGTTTAGAAGAACCACTCAGAAGAGATATGTGCAAAAACCAAGTGCAACTAAAGGCGTGGGTGTCTGTATGTAACCACTGATGGAAGTATTAATCAATCTCTTCCGGGCATCACATTTTCTTTTCACTCTCTTCGCCCACATGCTTATCATGCACAACTTTCATCACTGCCTCTAAGTAGTGGCAAATGGACCTTTCCATTGAAAAAATAAGATGTTTCTTCCCATCGTTTTCCACTTTGAGCTTCTTCCAAGTTGTAATGCAGAGATTGGCTATTTTAGCTCTTCTAACATCAGCCCAGATGAACACGTGTAGCCCTGAATCTCATCTTGATTCTTAGCTTTTTAAACTCTTCTCTTCCTCTCATAGCTTACCGTAAGTCCTACTATCTTCCAGTCATTTTGTTTTGTCATGGAGATCCTTCTGACGTGTGAGGATTTTGCAAAGAAGTGTTACTTGTCTCTCCTCTAAACCAAAAGATTCAGCTGCCCATTGAATTAACTTAAAACTGAATTAATTTATAAAGTAAAAAATATATTTGTACATTCTGACCATGTGTTTGTATGAGAAATTCTAAGGGTTCTTGCAATATTATGATGAATCAAAACAAAAAAAAAAACAGCATGTATACACAGGCAATGGGTTAGCATTATTCTACATTTAAAGCTGCTCTGTCTGCTTGGAGGAGAGAGGACGGTACCTGCAGTGCTTCAGTCAGGACTGCATTTGCCTTACACCATTTAGCATTGTGATTTAAATAACATGATGCTTTGGCTTGGTTACCATTCCTTTTTGCCATTGTATGAAGTATGTTTTAATTGTATTTTTTCTCATTTAGTGTGTAATGTGTATAAAAATTCTTTAAAAAAAGAAAACCCAAGTCAAGGCTGTTCTATGTAAATCATCTGTAAAAAGGCTTTTTGCTCAGATGTTTTAAGTTATCGGTTTGAATAATAAATGCATTTGTTTTTTCAACTTCAGCCTGAGTGTCCACTGTTTGACAAGTTTAATGGAAGCAGCGTACCGGAGCTTTTACCTCACAGCAAGGACCGCAAATTGAAGTACCTCAATCATTGGTTCCAATTCAAATAATCAAGTATGTCTTAATAACACTGAATATTTAAGCAGTGTCAAAGTTGGAAGGAAAAAAAAAACATCTTTGGGTATTATCAAGAGTTTTAACACTCAAGAACTCAACTCAGGACTGTATGGGTGTGGTTTTATCAGATTTGATTGGTAGTAATCTATAAACAGATATCTGCATATGAATGCACAATCTCTAGGCAAGAGACACGATTTTGGAACCAGAGGAGTTCTGGTTTCTAATTTTTGTCCATTTGTAGTCTGAGTTTGAGCAGACTTTGGTTGTATGCAGGTAAACAGCCCATGTTGAGAGCAAAGGTTGGAACAGATGGATGCAATCCCAGGACCCACTGGCTATAGTCTTATGAGACTTAAGCTTTATTAGCATTTTAAAAATGTATATGCAGTCATATCTAAATATCTGTTTTTAGAAATAAGCCTCCAACTCCATTCTCGCATCTGAAGTTGATAATCAGACTATAAACATTGATCAGTGTGTGGAAAACTAAGTCTGTGCCTGGATATCCGCTGGCTTCACCAAAAGCTGTTGTCATGGCCAAAGCTCTGGAGGCTAAATTGTCCTTAGACGATTGCCAATGAGCTCTGAGACTGGATTTCTAGCAACCAAACACAGCACACGCAGGTTGCTAAATTCTGCTCGGCATTAGGCCTAAGTGACATCACATTTTGAATAAACTTAAAATTGTCCCAACTTTGGCAGAGAAGTGTGTTCACACAGGACTCCATCACTCAGAGAAAGATTTAACTGATGAGAAAGTTTTTCATGATAAGTTTAGATATAGACCACTACAGTCCCCCATGAACCTGAAGCAGGGTTTCCTGTAATCTGAATTTTAGGCCTTAAATATCTTAAATACAAGTTTTAAATATAGATTGGATTATGAATTAACGTTAGCCTACATTTGTGAAGTTTCTTGAACTGCAATCTCAATTTAAAAATGTTTCTGTTAATGTTAATTTCATTTAACATGGTAAGTACAAGTTCAGTGAGATCTGGCTCGACAAGAGTGCATTTAATGCTCAGTTGAAACGTGCTGAAAATTGTAAATTTGAAGCAGTTGCAATTATAACCAGTTGGATCTACACCAACATTAAGAGCAGAGCTTGCGCTGGACTTTCATACTTATTTTTTGCCATTATGGATGTGAAATAGGTCATAAATTGGATTCATAATGGTCTTTAAAAGGTCTGAAATTTAACTTGTTTAAACCTGCAGAAACTCTGAAGATAAAATCTAAGGGGAGGTGAAAATCAGTTGGTACAGAATGAATCTACAGTCTATACACGTCTTAACCACAAGGGGGTGACAGTGCAGCATTATTGTTACATACTGTTCAGTGTTTCATAACTCACCCTTTACCCTCTGCACTTACTCAACTTTTATTATGAAAATATGTTATGAAAATACAGATCTTTTTGACTCTAGTATGTATTTACAATCAGTTGTTTCAAGTACATATTGACACAGGAAAAAGCATGACGGAGACGGTGATCATGAATCATGAGTTGTTGCACGGCTCATGAATCCAGTGTTGTGTGCTCCATCTTCCTCCATCAGAGGTCATCGTGCAGAAAGCATCATAACAAACTCTGCAGAGGGAGACAGAGACAGCAGCAGATCCACTGATAAGGACGCTAATATCATAAATGGACAGCATGAGATGCAGCCACATCATTATCAGCCCACATGAATTTGTACTGCAGAATAACACAGCTCATTGTGTGACGTAATGACAAAATGTTTTGATTATCATCAAGTTCATGAAGATTTGAAGCAGCAAAGGGGTGGTAAGTCAAAGGAAAAAAGAGAGAAAAGATACAGGAGTATATTTATATGAGATAAAGTACAGGGCTGTTTTCTGGACAAGTATTAAAGGGATAGTTCAGATTTTTTTGACGAGGGCTTATATAAGGTATTAATCGATAGTCAGTGTATTACCTATGGTGGAAGGTGGTCAGCACCCCCCTAGTTTGGAGAAGCAGAGAGGAGAACCAATACAGAAGCTAAGTGGTGTATTGGTAACAAAAGGTATTTTACCCACTTAAAAAAGCTCCACTTAAAAAGAAATCAATATCAATTCAAGTGTACACTATATTTAGAATATTTTGCCTGCTTTGTGTTGCCATCAGACGGCCTTTTCTGATGGGACAGTGAATTTACATAAACCAAATATCCTTCTCTACAAACCAAGCAGACTCCATAGTCAAAACTGGTAATTTTACCACACAGGCTGCAGGAGTTGCTGGTTTACAGATGCCTCAACTATTTAGTTATTTTGTTTGTGTTATTGTGTCACTTTGGTGAATCTGAACTATCCTCTGTAAAACACCAAAATCACACAATAACACAAACTAACCAGTCAAGGCAGTGGTAATCCAGGAACACCCATGTTCTGTGAGGTAAAATGACTAATTTCACCTACTGAGTTTGGCTGGTTTGTAGAGAGGGATATTTGGCTTATATGATGGTCATTTCCTGTCAGAAAAGGCTTTCTGACAGCATAGTTGAGTGGTGAAAATATTCCAATATGGCGTACACTTAAACTGACTAAACTGACTGACTGGCTAAAATGCATTTTGCTGCTGACCCTGTCCACAGAAGTATATTGCGTAGCTTCTGTATTGGTACTCCTGTCTGCTTCTCCAAACTGGGGGTGAGTTGACCACTATCTTCTGTAGGTAACAGACTGACTATGGGTACAACCCAACTTAAAATGATCCAAACTATACCTTTAACCTCTGTCAGATTTTAATGGCTTAACAACTCCAATATGCCAACTGTCAGTTTCCAAGCTCTGATCATCTTTTCTTATAGTAAACAATCAGTTTGATCAACACTCGTTTCAGCTGGCTGTGTCCATTATTGTAGATTCACTTGCCAATCAACACAGCTATTGATGTGTTGTGTCAATGAAATGTAGCTCAAGATAGCTTCAGGCAGGTTTCACTAAATCCATCCAATCAATCATGTCCCATTGACTTCCTGAAGCACTTTGCTCTGAAAGACGTCTGATTGTAGGTGAGAATCTATCGACTGACTGAGTACTAAAGCTTAATTCCAGATTAACCCACTAACATTATCTCTTGAGGTACTCCTCCAACCGTTTTCTATAAAAAGAGGTAAACCGAGCGGAACAGCAGCTCAATCCTGGTCGTCCTGACACTCGAGTTTGACCTGACACCTGGATATTAAGAGTGATCTTCTCACCGCTGCTGCACATGCTTGTTTTCTGCCCATGTGGCTGAACTGGACAGATACACTCAAATGCTGCCCCAGGGGCTAATTGATGATAATGAGGAGCACCTGCTTATTGATCCCCTATGAGACTGACACGCCTATTCATATGTTCTCAATAATTGTAATTGATTGGATTGCTGAGACAAGACAAACAGGATCACACCTCTAAGCCCTCTTTGTGCTGCAGCCTGTAATCGCACCAAGATGCATGTGGTGTTGATGGCGCCTGCACATGTGCAGATCATCATGTAAGTGTGTGTTTCTGTGTGTGTGTCATTGTGGGCCACTCTATTGTTTATTTGCTTCTGAGGTAACACATGGTAATGACATTTTCTGCAAAGTCCTTGAGCCGTCCAACAGTGTGTGTTCTTTGTGTAACATGTGACAGGTGTCCAGGCATGTGTATTGATTGGCTTAATGCACTACTGATTAGATTGGATTGGCCCTTCAAGCCAACCCACCTTGACTTAACCATCCCTCCTTTCCCATTTGACCCTTTTCCCGCCACATTTCTTGTTCATTTTCTCCTTCTGCCCCCTTCATCCTCAATCCATTCCACCTAGATTCACTGATCCCCTCTGGTTTGTCCTCTCTAGTTCAATCTTCCCCCTTCCCTCCCGCTGGATGTTACTGTACTTGCTGTTATCAAATAAAATTTTAATTATTTTAATTCAAATCCTTTCAGCCAGGGGTATGGACTCAAGTCACATAACTTGGACATGACTCAAACTTTGTTTCATGTCTTCGCTCCAGTCTCTTTCCCATTTCCTGTCTGCATAGAGCTGTCCTATCAAATAAAGACCAAAAAGGCATATATATATATATATATACATTTAAAAAAGAAAAACATTCTTAAAATAAGGACTAGTGAGTCATTAAGTCATTATTTTGAGAAAGTTTCTCATTATAATGGCTTACAGGATGGTAGGAGGTATACTAACTATACTAAATTTTTCAGCTTCTCTGCTTGCTGACTGGGTGGCTGCTTGCTAGCTGTTTTAAATTTATTTAAGATCAGCATCACACCAATTTCTAATCCTACTTAGTGACTCATTTGTCTCCTTTTTTTGTTATGAAATCACATCTTTTAAGTTGAGTTAGTTTAATTCAGTTGGTAATTCGTTGGCCTTGCCATCTGCCCCCCTGGCAACTACAAGTACCCTTGGTTGAGAATCTCTACTGTACACCAGCCACCCTCCTGCCTCAGTGTTTTGTCATTGTTTTTTTTATTTTTTATTATTAATTGTTTTCATGCCCTCTAACACCTTGCCTGGAGTCCACTCCTCCCCCACATGTTTCTCCCCCCATGTCCCTAACCGCTCACCGTCAAAGTCGATGTTGCCGTCTTTGTTGAGGTCAATGTCGGCAAGTATCTCCTCCAGCTCTCCTTTCTTCAGCTTCTCCCCCAGGAGGTTCTTCATGCCCTCCTTCAGCTCATCCAACGTGATCTTTCCATCACCGTCAGAGTCAAACTTCAACGTGTACAGTTGGTGGCGATCAAGGAGGTGGGGGCGTGAAATGTAGCGAAGGAGGAGAGACGAACAAACAGATCACAGGTAAAGGTGACACAAGGAAAGACCAACATTACAGGTTTCTGGGCTAATGAGGAGGTAAAGAGCTTGAATACAGCACGATGTAAATTATGTTATGAGTAGATGAGGAGAAATAAGGACAAAAAGAGAAAGTTATCAAAAAGCATATAAATAGACAAAGAGGTTCAGAGATCATGCCCTGCAAAAAAAGATTAAACTGTAGGAGTCACATCTGCACCACTGTGTATAGTTAGAACATGGCTGCATGAGGTCCCCGCACTGAAAACAGCTTGAGTCTGCAGATGGGGCAATGCTGACTCATGAGGTGTTAGTACTGAAGTGAGAAAGACTTTTGAAGTGACTATGAGTTTAAAATGTATGCTCATTTGTTCAGAGAGCAGACTATGCTCTGAAGTTGCAGAAGTTTGTGTTCAGAAGTTGCACAGTTGAGAGCTAATCCATTCAGATGTTAGAACATGTAAATTTCTGGCTTTGACAGCATTACTCAGACTTGGTCGATGACGCACAAGTGATGAAGAGGCTCCAGATACAATGGCATAAATAGAGGATGTAGATAAAAACTTCAATATATCTGATTCACTTTTAAACCTTTTTATGCAGCGAGTTGATGCTTTTGGTGTTTTTCCTACAGGCTCTGATAAAATCTTGATCTGAGAGCCCCACTGGTTCAGGAAGAGATGGTGGAGATAGAAAATGTTACTAAGCTCACTGTAACACCAGTGCAGTTCAAGATCCGCCAGTGGTGGGTTATTTATTTGACAATTATTATTAGCTCCAAACAGTGACAACAATTTAAGATGTACAATGATACACCATGTGACTGGTAAATATAGAGTTCACAAAGTTATTTTCCATCATTTAAGAGGGGTGGTTTGGAGTAATTGAAGTGAGGCTATATGAGGTACTTATCAATATAGTCAGTGTATTATCTACAGACTCCACATGGAAAATGAGTAATTTTACAGAACGTGGGAGTTCACAGAACGTGGGAGTTGCTGGTCTACTGCCGCCTTTACCTGTTTGTTTGTGTTATTATGTGACTTAAGTAAATCTGAACAAACCTTTTAAAATACCAGACTCACAGAAAAACACAAGCAAACTAACCAGTGGAGGCAGCAATAGTCCAGCAACTCCTGCGCTCTGCAAGGTAAAGTGTTTTTCTTAAGGAGTCTGGTTGCTTTGAGAGAGCAATATTTGGCTCATTTACCAGAGTCTTAAAAGACTATCTGATAGTAAGATAAAGCAGTGAAAATATTTTAAATATAACGTACACTGATTTTTTTTTTGTTTGTTTGTTTTTGTTTTTTTTGGTCTTCTTTTTTCAGTGTCAAAAATACACTGTTGCTGACCCTGTCCACAGCGGTGCATTGTTTAGCTTTCATGCTGGTACTCCTCTCTGTTTCTCCAAAGGTGGGGCGTGCTGACCACCATCAACTGTAGTAAATACACTGACTATGGTTAAGCTGTGGTGGAATGTTACTCAGTACATTTATTTAAGTACTGCACTTAAGAAAAAATTTGAGGTACTTTACTTAACTATATACTTTTCATGCTACTTTATACTTATACTACACTACATTTGAAAGGGAACTATTGAACTTTTTACCCCACTGAATTTATTTGTAAGCTTTACTTACTAGTTACTTTACAAATTAAGATTTTTAGTCCAGCTGAAACGATTATTCAGAAATTTAAGTAAATATTTTTTCATCGGTCTGTTTTTCATGCAAGAACATTTCATAGTCCCAGCTTCTCAGATGTGAGGATGATTTTGATACTTTTCTTTTTAAATATTTTTGAGGTTTAGACTATTGCCTGGACAAAACAAACCTTGTGAAACTATTTTCATAATTTTTACAAACCACACAATTGATTAATAGAGAAAACGATCGACAAATTAATCCATAATGATAGTAATCATTAGTTGCAGTCCAATACAATATAGTTCAAAATGAGCTCCTCCTCAGCCAGCTTCAACAGTGCATGGAGTATTTCTGTTCTATTTCCATTTGTACTTCGTCTGAAGTAATCTGACGAATAAGTTCCTCACACAACCCCACTTCAAAAAAAAAATCCAAACTACCACTTTAATGCCATAAGTAATGTTGTGGCAGCCCCACTGTTGCTTTCCATAGAAGCCAAAAAGTAGTCAAACTAAATGCCTGAGGCTAAATTTAAAATATAGAAACATAACCCCATTAGCACATTGTAAACTCCAATATGTTGACAGTTCATTATTAAGAGCATAATTTATCAATGTTGTTTGTTTGGCAGTAACCATTAAAAACCTATCATGCTGTAATGTGTTAAATGGATGAACCCAGGTGTGAGAAGCTGTGCTTATAAATAACACGATCAGCTCATTTGTTTTGCTTGGTCAGAGACTAGAGACGTCACACCAGGGGCCTGGCTTTGGGGGACAATCAATTTAGCTCTTGTGTACCTGCCTGTGTATTGACATCAAAGAGAGCAACTCAATAGGTATTTCCTCCAGACCAATGAGGCACCGCAAAATTTCTAATAAAATGGGCGTGTTTAATGAGCACAAATTAACAGGTGAGACAAATATAAAATATAAATCATGACTCTTTGGATGGCAGGATCCAGGCTTCATAACAACATCATCAATATGAATATTTTCCTTCCTCTTTAACATTTTTCTTTTGCATTCAGCTCCTCTTCCCTCGGACTTGTTTACAAGTAAGAGCTATGCACTCTTGGCTCTCTCTGAGGAAAGGTCCTGTTGCACACTTCAAAGTACTGTCATTTTACAAGGGCCCTTTCACTTGCTTGCTTGAAGTCAGTCTTCTTTAGAGTTTCTAGCTGGGGACCTCTTACCTGTTTGAAGGCACAGCGGAGCTCCTTCAACCCAACCATATGAGCCGTCTCAGCCAGCATCCTCGGCCCCATTAGCTCGCAGAAATCATCAAAGTCTACATGCCCGCCCCCTGCAGAAAGACACAACACACAGATGGAAACACTCACATGCACTGTTTGCAGCTTATAACTTGTGTCTCCCGGGAGAATCTACAGCTTAGTATGTGGATTCATGAATTAATCATGAGGGTGTCAGAAGATATTGGTGCATAGTTCTATAGTGTACTAGTGTCTGCTCAGTGACATATTATCACCTTCTAAAGTCATTATAGTAAATAGATTAGCAACCTGTTGCTCTTTTTCATATGCAGTGGACACAAGGCATCATTAGTATTAATTTGGAGTCATGTTTCTGCTCTGTTTTAGCTATGTATTTGGTCTCCACCAACTCCTGAGAGAAATATCTGTTTCTTTAGCTTCTAAATGATGCACTGTGTCCACCAGCTAGTTGCTAACTTAGTCTGTTTTCAGTGTGGTGCTGCAGTCAGAATCTGAAGCCAGCATCCTGGGCCTTGGCCATAACAGTGACAGGACATACAGGAGATTGACTGATTGACCATCATCATGATAGATGAGACTAGCAAAGTGAGGTTTGTGTTGTGGTGGTTGCCGGTCGTTTGTTGATGTTCACATACTCTGTTTCTAGGTTAACATCAGCTACTGCAAACTGTTGATGCTGTAGGAGAGCTGAAGAGATGCAAAGCACCTGAGAGGACGCAATACACGTCACATCCTTTGGATTTTCATGGAAAAACGGTCCCAAGTTCTTTACATAAAAATCAGCCCAGAGTCTGTTTTCAGCAACATTGAAACATTTCAACAACATTGAAACTCCAAACTAATGAATACATGTTGTAATTGCTTCACATTGTACCTTTAAGCTCTCTTTTTTTCATTCTTTACACAACTATTTATCTCTTTTCATGTGTTCGTCTTTTCAGGAAAGACTGTCTGAAAGTTTGTCCATTACCTCCATGTCTTGCCCTCCTCCATGTAGGATTTTGTGTCACCCTGACTTTGACTTTTTAAACACCTTTGAGGTCCAAAGCGGCCAGACAACACATTGTACAAACTAGTTCATTGTGAGCATATTTTTGGGCCTTAAGTAGATAGATAAAGTTCTGCTCACAAGCAATGTTTCAGTCTTTTTTTAAGGTTTTTTTTTCAGGAAAGTAATTGCATGTACTGTTAATGAAGTAACTATTGATGTCACATAGATGTAGTGGAGAAAAAGGTACAATATTTCCCACTAAAGCGGAAATATTCAAAGTACAAATACCATTACAAGTACTCTACCTCAATATTGTACTTAAATGCAGCTTCAGTAAAGGTGGTAGTAGTGCACCTAGTCTTTTCTGACTTAATACCAAGCTGGTCAGTAAAAGGTTTATGAATCTCCTCAGTGCATGGAAACCATTACAATACAATGAGCTATGTGCTCATTATGCTTCTGTCACCCCTGTTAGAAGCAGCTTTGTTTTGTTTGATCCCCATGGTAATTATCAAAACAGACTGATACAATGGGACGGCTCATGTTATTAGTTGAACAAGAGATGGACTCATTTGATAGTGTAGACCAATACGCCTGGCATGTTTTCATTATCTGGGCCTTAGTGGATGTGAAAGACTACTTCAAAAAAGCCATGTGGTCATTTTGTGGTTCAAAAAATTTAATCAGTGCTCACAGTTTCCGGACTGTTGAGGATGAAAACTAAACTATGGCAAACTCTGCTTGCATGGAAAGCACTTTTAATGCTGCTGAATCATGAAACTAATGGCTCAAACTGTCATGCAGCCGAGTAGTTACAACAGCTGCTGAAGGGGCCTGAAAATAAAGACCATTAATTCTGTGATTTCTGAGTTAGCAAACAATGTTCATCCTTGCCTCAAGGTGCAGTATATTTTTCGGCTGCCTGGCTCTACCCTTGTGGAGCTGCAGCAGTCTGTGGGGGTTTCCTGACACTGCCTTGAAGAATTTCTGTGCCTTAAGTGGGTCAGTCTGTAATCATGGAGTAGAAACATTCTCCCAAAAGTCTTAGGAGATTATTATTATTTTTTAATTGATAGTGCAATGCTAGTTATATTAAAAAAAAAGTGAATTTCATGGTATTAATGGCTCTGTAGGGATTACTCTAGAGAGATTAAGCTAGGAGTTTCAGAAGCCTATTTTACCTTATGGGTTAAATTAAGGCATCACTGAACAGATGAATAATTCATGTTACATGGTATGAAATATAGCATAAAATATAAAATGTAGTAACCACCCCCAAATCCCTGATGCACTGAAGAGATCTCCTGTAGTTTCCCTTTAGGGTGGAGCTGTACAATGTTTCTTTTTCTGCAGTTTGCAGCATCACATATTGTTTATCTTCTTGTGCCAGCTTTACATTGAAGTTCTACTGTGTAAAGCTTAAATCTGAGACACTGTTTATGTGGCTGCAAGATTACAAGAGGTAAAGCTGCAATGAAATATGAGTCATTTTCAGCCCGTCCTCGCCAGAAAATGGGCATCTAGCAGTTTCATGAAGGAGCTACTTTCCTTCTAACATAGAAAGAAAAGGTCTTTTTCACAGCAGCCATATTGACTTGAAATAGTGGTGTAAACAAAACAGGTGTAACAAATGATACTAATCAAAGTTCTGTTCCATTCAGGTCAATCACAGTCAGGGTGCTGCATGTTGGCTCACTGGAAAGGCTCTGCTACATTAAAGTATACACACTATTTTAAGGCTCTTTAGGATCAAGCTATAATTATTTGTACTTTGCAATAATGCACATCAGATTGGGACATTTATGAGATGTTGATGCAAGGTTAATACAGCAGTGACTCATTCAGTCCTTGCTGTTGTCATTCTGACATCTAATCAGTCAAATATTTACACCTGGGACCCCAGGTGAGTCTAATTAACTAGCTGGTAGCACAGAAGCCAGTAGCACTCTGCTCCCTGAGGAGCACAGAAACACTGCTGTACCCAGTCATGAGATGTAACTGCTTTGTGGCCAAACATTTACTGTGGACCCAAAGTCCAATATTTTGCTCATTATTAGTATTGTGGTCCTGGGGGCTCAACATTATAAATTAAATAAATTCAATTTAGCCTGTTTCTCAAAGCAGGCATATATACATATTGAAGTCCCCAAGACAATAAATATTAAAATGTTATTAACAACCATGTACATTACACATGTGGTTAAAAGCTTGGTTCTGCCCTTTACAAAAAAAACATTGATCTCTAATAGTGTCATACCATGTTTGATTTTATTTCTCTAAATTTCGAGTCATCTATATCTGGGATGTTTGCCTCCACATCAGTAAAGTAGAGGTGAAAGACTTTTTGTGGTGCTAACAGCATTGAAAAATGACAAAATGTTCAGCAGCAACATCATTCCTAAAAACAATGTCCCCATTACTCTGGATTCTTCTCAGAGCATCTTGTCAGCAGCTGACATTAAGGACTATTTCTTCAGTAGAAAACAGAGTAAATAAAACCAAAACTATGCAAGGCTAGATATCATTAGAAATAAGTTTTTAAATATTCACTTATATGATGCTTAAACAAGTAACCTTAAGTCCAAAAGACATTACCTTTAGTCATCCTTTTGTATGCAATAATGATCCCGCTTTCATGTTGTGTTGGAATAATTGGAAAAATGTGTTCCTGACTGGGAAAATTCACACAAACAGCTCTCAAGTTGGAACATCTCAGAAAGTCATTGTCATTTGACGTCATATACACCGTCACATGGCAGGTGAGAGTAAATGTTTGGTTGATAACTTTTTAGTATTACATACTACTGCACATCAGATTTTTGCTCACATGTATTTTGTAATATGGTGATAGGCCGTGACCATTAGTTGCTGTCCACATAGAGTGACTGAGATCAGTTAGAAAAAATATTTATTGCCATTAAACTTGATAACAAGTCATGTAAAGCGATATTTTTAAGGGAATGTACTAGTGCAGCATCTGCATTGTTTGCACATAATGACTTAAATGCTCACCAATGTTGGAAGAATGGTTTCCCAACACTGGAACTGGGACCATCCAAGGAGCACATGAGTGCAGCAAATGCAATTTTTGTGGTGCTTACTGCATTGAAAAATGACAAGACATTCAGCAACATCCCTCTCCAACAATGTCCCATTTGTCTGGATTATCCACAGAGCCTCTTGTCAGCCGCTGACATAAGGACTATTTCTTCAGTGGAAAACAGAGTAAATAAAAACCAACTGTCTGTCTTGTTATCATTAGAAATAAGTGATAAAAATAGTTTGGCAAAGTGATGCTTTATAATTTGTAGGCAAATAAATATTAATGTCTTCTGAATGTGTTGTTAATACTTTTTTATTATTGAGAAAGGTATTTGGATAAATATCATAAATGCAGTGTGGTGTAGGTGCTTGATTGACAACAGCTGACAGGCTGAGCTCCGGGTTCTCAACACTAGCAGGTGATTGAGAGACAGACTAAACAAAGTTGCCCTGTAGCTTTCACATAATGGACAGTGAGTGTTTATTAAGCAGTAGGATTGAAGAGTTAAGTACTACAGCAGCGTCTAAATGGACCAACGTGACATTTGCAGGTAAGTTTACATGCTGTTTAA
>JAJHUR010119323.1:2324-12720 GCA_027495735.1 Lutjanus campechanus
TTTAAGAATCTTATGAAATAACCCCAATTAATGTTTGAATCAATCTATTTTTGTTCATTGTCATGAAGTGTAAGTGTCCTCATTTCAGCTGTCCTAAGCTAGTTTTAAGAATTCTAACCCAAGCAAATTTGGCTTATCCCATTGTCAGATTTTTTTGCTTAAAACAAGACAATTTGATTATACAGTATTTGAGAATATTTGTCCTCTTTCTTGTGGAGCTGTTCTTGCGGCGTAGCTCAGAGTGAGTATCTGCTGTCACACTGTCTTTCTCTCTGTCCCTCCCCACACACTAACTAACTACGTTAACCAGCATGTGTCTAACCCCCCATTTACACCTGCTATTAACATGTGATCTGTATCTGGTTACATTATCAGGATAATGACATCTGATCCACTGGCTTTTCCCCAACAACAGACCAAAATTAAACTTGGCTCTTGTTAACTTTGTGTGTCTGCTCTCCCAAAAACATTTGTGAGGAAAGAAACTCCATTCCATTCAACTCCATTGTTTTTATAGCCCAACAACTCATATCTGTTGATGGAAAGTCTTCTCTAGTAAAACTATTTAACTGATTACGTTAACTTCGTAGCACATGTTACAATAACTCTTGGTAAATATGCTTCTATATACTCTGTCAACTGCCACTCCTCTCATACACACACACTCACCCATGCACAAAGTCTAGCTCACAGTCACAAGAAGTAGACACGCACAAACCTAAGCTGTGTCCTCCACAGTCCTGGAGGATACGGCGGGCTCGTTGCTTGGCGTCATCAGGGAACGCTGGGCTGTCCATCAGCTCTGGGAAACAACACAAAGCCACCACCTGGAAAGAGACAGAATGAAAAAGATCACGTTAAAACATACAGACGACAAGAAGTGACGGGAGACACACATACTGAATCACTCACTTAACTTTAAGACAAGTGTGCATCCTGCAAGTTTCCACTATATTTTTTATGCTGAATTTCAGGAGAGGTGTTCTGATGAATAGAATTTTGGTGTTTTGATATCCACCTATAAAAAAAGCACTAACAAGGCTGGTTACTTCCTGAAGCCCCCATAATACAAGAAAGTGTTCATTAAATACTGGACCAAATGGGTCAACTATGTAAAGCCCGTGATGCCTGATTTTTTTTTCTCTCCTTTCCAGTCTCCCTCTGACATATTTGTCATTGCTCTTGTGTGCACATTTTGACTCTTACAAACTGTACAAAGTTCTTATATCTTGTAAAAAATCTGTGGACAGCTGAGGAAATTATACGATGATGTCTGTAATATAAACTGCTGTTCTAAAATAAAGAATTTTTTAAAAATAAAAGTGTGCATCAGTTTTCATAGGGAAAACTGAATGTGAAATTGAGTGCACATTTTGAGTTTTAAATATCACAGGGTGGAACAGTACAAACAGATTTAAAGAATGTTCATACACCAACATGGACTGTTGTCTTCAGCCAATTTTTACAGTGCTTCAGCGTCACAATGACACACGGTCCATCAGGTTTAACCTGTCTAACATTTGAAAAGCACATAGTTCTACTGCAGCATGATGTCTGTTATGTAAAAATGAGACCCGATGAACAGTGTTGGGCTGAAATGAGAAACAGTGATCAGAATCGATGCAGCCTGCCACTGTCCTCAGACCAGCTGTGGGAAAAGGACTTCACTCCACACTCAATCACTTCACTTGTGCGTAGCTCCTTTTGTCAGTGGAGCGAACTGAAAGTTATTTACTGGCTAGAATGACTCAATCTATAGCTGAGTGACGGTAGTACAATCCAGTGGCCGTTCAGCCCTCACCTGACGGACGAAAGTGATTGGCTGCTGGCCCATGGCGTGCGCATCACCAATATTGGCTTTGATGACCTCAGTGAAAGGCTGTTTCACACCCTGGAGAGACAAAAAAAAGAATGTTATAATACATCAGCAAGCTAATTTGAGGCTTTTGATGCTGAATGCAAAAGCATTGGAACAGAGCTGTTTAAATATTTATGGCCTTACTAAGGCCAAAGGTATTCTTGGCTTTACTAAAACTGGATTTTTTTATTTTTATTTTTTTTAACTGTGTGAACAGAACCAGGTAGAATTTTGGAGTGAACCTACAGAGCCCCTCTGGGGTCAGCTGAGAAAAAAAAAAGAGGCATGTGGCATTCTACACTTTTACTCCACATACTCAAATACACATCTGCTTTAATGGTGTACATGCATACAGACTTCCAACATCAAATTTCCCTCCATGATCTTTGTCATTTGATCTTATTATAAACAACTTCCGTACATTTTTTTATACATTCTACTTCATTAGATTTTGAGTGTCAGACATTTTATTTCCAGCAATCTGGTGAATTTTTCTGCACCAATTTCGGCTTTTTATGCATCAGTTTCAAAGTCCTCTGCTATTTTGAACATGAATGTAAAGGAAATGAAGAGTCAATAAGGATTCAAACATCAGATCAGAGACTTTGGGCAAAATGTTTGGTCTGTCACAATAAATCCACACTGGGCATCTGCTCCTATACTTGGTCCATGTGGAACAGTCCTGTTCTACTCATTACCACTGACAGGACTGATCTACTCGTAGTCTGCTTGCCATTTAACTCTGTATATATGTACTGTGTTCTTACAGCTAAACTTGAGCTAAAGTTATTTGTCGGCATTAAAAAAAAAAAGTGGGCGTCTGAGTCTCTGAGCCAGGGCAACAATGACATTGAGTGACATACAACTATTATTATATTATATTATATTATATTATATTATATTATATTATATTATATTATATGACTATGGCACAATAGATTCTGGGTAAATTAAGACCTATTTCAAAATTTAAAAAAAAATGGCAGACAGAGTGACCACATCCAGCCACTCAGCTCCATTTACCCCAGCAGAAAATGTGTCTTTGGGGGCAATTCAACAGTTACAAGGACATTTTACTTGGAAAGTTTAATGAAGAGTTTAACAATATACAAAAAATCTGAAAGAAATCGTCACTCTTTCCATAACAATCTTAGCAAACCACAAATTATGAGCCTCTTTTAGTCAGCTGGTGGCAGTGAGTGTTACCATGGTAACATGCGTCTTATGCCTCAGTCAGCCTGGGGCTAGGGTTTGTTTTTTTGTTTTGTTTTACAGTTAGTCTATTTTTCTGAAATGGTCTAACTTGCAATATGAGCAAAATTAAGAGTTCATACTTATCCATTGTGTATAAAGAAACTGTTCTGGCTGTATTATTTCTCATGTCATTCTAAGTTTGTGAAAACGTAGTGTTACGCATTATAGTAGAGTGCGCATTAAAATAAGGGGCAAACCTCCTCCTGTAAGGTACAGTGCGTCTTATTTGTTGCTGTATTTTACAGGACAGGTGACAACTCTACTCCTGAGTCAGTTAAAAGAATCGTTCGTTTCGAACAACTCGTTTAAAATGATTCATGACTCGCATATCTGTGACGGAGGATGATGCAACCTGACAACCTGCTGTCATGTTGAGAAGCCGCAGCTCGTGCTCTGTCGTGTGGACACAATAGCTCTAACGAAGCCAACTTTTTGCTGCTCTGATGTAGTGTCTTATTACATACGAAATGTGGCGTTTGATAAAATATCAACTTTAACCGTGAATCGCCTTTAATTCCGCTAGTAATCCCTTCCATCATCACAAAGAGCCGGCCGGCCGGTGCGGTAGTTAGCGGAGTCACAACAGACTGTCAAGTACCAACAACGTATATATACTTATATTAACGTTAATATATATGTATAATATTAGCTGTGCAAAAACAAATAAATATATCTCTGTAATCACTGGGCTAACTGTTTGTAGCCACATCCACTGACCTCCTGCATCCTCCTCTCGATATCTCCCGCCTTGATAACGATGGGTCCTCTCACGGCGTACTCCACCGCCTTCACCTGCGGGTTGAGGGTCGCCATGGTCAGGGTCTTCTCCCTCATCCTACCCGGGTCTCGTGTCTCCACGGGGGCCTCGGCGGTGCTGAACCGCTTCAGTCCATGGTGCTCTGTAGGCCCCTGCGTTTTAAAACGAGCATGCTGACATACAGGCGGATAAAGCGGTGTCGTCCGAAGAGGAACATGTCGACAGCGATGTACTAAGTGTTTAAGACGATGCATATCTCCTCCTGTTCGTCTCGATGGTTCATCAATAAAGAAGACTGGTTAATATTTACAATATGTCGCTGATAACAGCCGTTACGGTGAGAGAAGCGCCGCTGACTCACTGCCCGCGCTCATCTGAGAGACTCGATGAGAACATCACTCTCATACACTTTAACATCTGACCTCCATCTTGTTTTTTCAAGAAAACTTTATTGGTCTTCAATCCACGCTCTTCAATATGTTACATGTATGGAAGCCCATTTCGATCGATGAAAGAAATATAAGAATGAAAATATTCGACTAAAAAAACAACAGAATTTTTAAAATTATGAGACGAAAAATCTAAATTGTGAGTTAGAAAGTGGGCTTACATACACAGCCTATACAATAAAGAACCCTGAAATAAAAAATAAAAAAAACTTCCAATTTTTATATGCCCAAAGTGTATGTACAGTTTTGTTTTGTTTTTTCATTTAAAAAAATGTTGAGAATTAAGTTAAAATTATTGGGACTAATACTGAAAAGAATGCTCATAATTATAATCATGAGCATTCTTTTTTCTTTTATCAAAGCTGAGTTTTCATCTTTTTTTCGTAGGGCCAGACATAAAGGGAAAGGACAAGTTTAAATGATTTAAAGGAATTTAGACTTAAATAAACCTACAGCTTTGACACCATGATGACAGCTTCAAAACCAGTTTTTATCTGCCTTTAGTCCTGTGTGTATGTGTATGGTATGGAAGATTTTTAGAGCCATTCATAACAGAAAAAATGAGAGGATTTTTTTTTTTTTTTAAATTTGCATTTCAATAATAAAGTCAAAATGTCAAAAATAAATCTTTCTTATACCTAGGAGGAACTAATACTAAAAGTTCAACTTTATTCTTGACATTTCCACTTTCTCCTCAACATTTTTCTTTTTTCTTGAAATGCAAAGTAAAATAAATCCTCCTCTTCTCTTCTCTTATGCTTGACCCTAATATTCTTCTGGAGTTATACTTAACAATAAGACATTATATTAAAGGAAATGTGGAATAATTATGGTCACCGCACAGACATTTTTGGAATCTCAGAAAATATGGTATATTAATACAATTCTGATATTGTTTTCCACTATTCACTTGGAATTATGCTACAAATGGAACATATGACAGTTGACAGAACAACTGAAAATAAAGGTGAAGACTTTTCTTCTAGAGACTCTGATTGCCAAACTGAATCAACAGAGAAAAAAAACTTACTGTCTAGCATCTGATGATCTCACACATCCATCCATTATCTTCACACATTTACCTGCTCGATGGCCCATCCTCAACATCCAAAAAGTATTCATGTTGTCTTCAGGTGAACTGCAATTTCACCATGCACTCACATACATAAACAAGGCACACACATTGTGTGTAAGCAAGTCATTTAACATCACTGTCATGTCTTTCTTTTCAGATTAAAATACACTTTGTAACCTAAAGAAAGACATGGCATTAATGCTCAAGAAAAAGAAAAGAAAGAGAAGAAAGCAAGAATGCTGTTAGTCCAACAGAACACTGGGTAGTGGTGCACTTCAGCCTCTTGTGGACAAAATGAGTATTACAACAAAAAAATCAGCTGTTTTCACAATTGAAAAATAGTAACTTAGAAAAATGGTCCTGGCAAAACTTTTTTAACCTGCTTCACAGATGAAAAAAAAAGGAAGTTAGAAAGATTATCCTGGCAAAACCCTTCTCACCTGTTAGAAATACAGGAGAGAAAACAATTTAGATCAGACTTTGATAATGGATTACTGATTTTTTTTTCTCCTCTTACTGGTCTCTTAGGACTGTATATTTCCCCATGTCCCAAGCTGGACCAACAGAACTGGACAGTATGTTGTTATTTATCTTAAGTCAGCAAATGCACCTTGCTGAGTTGAAATTAAACCTGAAAGCTGGCCTTTATGGAGTTTGATTGTAGTTTAGCTCAATTTTATTTAAAACTGCTTTGATGCAAAAGAATTTTCTGAGCTAGTTTTCCAGGAATAATTTATTATCTCTCTTAAGAAATATGATCAGTTTGAACTGAACACCTACAAACCTGTTAAATATCTTCAGGTAAACTTTATCAATAGACTTGCTGTTTGAGATGAGGCACTTTCACAGAGCGCAGTAGATCAGCAGTTATAAACACACAAAGCACAGCAGTTAGAATTCTCGCTGTGTTTTTCCTCCGTGACTCCACTGGATCAGATGTGTCCAGACCCTGACAGATATATTAGTCAGCTGATATTGGCCCAATATTGGACTATCACAGCTATACTGGTATCAGCATATATGTAAATTTAGATTGCAGCACTGTAAACAAAAAAAAGTTGAGTCAACTTGAAATTTCAAGGCAACTTACTGCAGTAGATTTTTGAGTTGTGAGCCCAACTCAACCTCTTAAGGTTTGAAATAACTAATAAAAAAAGTTTTGCAGACCTAAGATCCTTAGTTGAGATAAATTACATTTCTTCTTTAGATAAACTTGAATCTCTGAGTTTTAGAAAACGAAAATGAAATGTTTTTTATTGTAAATATTAAAATATTATCCATTATTTACTTTAACTTCAATGACTTTACTCACTTTACTAATTTTTGAAATACATTTTTTTGGGGGTTTCTAAAACTACAAGATTCAAGTTTATCTAAAGAAGAAAAATCAATAATTTACTTTCAGTACATAGCCTACTGCAGCTGCCCCTAAAAAGTATGTAGTTATATGCAGTATGCATACAATTAGCACACACTACTTGCTCATAACATGGTGCCTTGAACCCCAACCCTCTTGCTGATACATCCATCACAAAGGATTCAGAATAGCAATAAGCATACTGGCCTGCATGCTGCAGAATCCATGGTGATGCAGCAGGACATTCTGGTTTTTATGGCTTACTGCGTTTGACATAATATGTCTTGAGACACACTAAATCTTTCTCTGGCATACTAAATAGTATGGTGTATGAGTATTGGAATGCTCAGTCCATTTCAACTTTTCCACCGGATGCCTGTGTGTTTTTGTTTTTTTTCTGACATACCCTGTGGCCTCCACCTTCGCAACTTAACAGACTACTCCCATTCACTTTCACTGCAGAGCCCGATTCTGTCTGAATGTGACCTTATGCTTCATAACAGTTTATGGCTAACTTCTTAGTGCGTGTGTGTGTGTTTTGTATATCTTTGGCATTTCAGTTGTATATTTTGCACTGACTCTTGTGTAACTGTACAAATGTTAACTTTCTGATATGCATATTTATCTTCTGTGCTTGAGTTTTTATGATTTACTTGCAACTATAATGTCACTTAATGTAAAGCACATTGTTGCCCCGTGTATGAAATAAGCTGTATCGATAAAGTTTGAGTTAATAATGGTCTGAGCCTCACTCTGGTTAGATCATCATTATGTTGTACACATGCATTTTCTGTTTAATGATCTTACGTTGAACTCTGAAGGTTCGGTCTGTTAACAAATAAATGTTTAAAGCTTTTGAGCTTGTAGAATATAAATCAGAGCAGTTCAATTTGGGCCCCCTGGGCCATGTGTGACCCACGCTCCTTGTTTTAGCCAACCACAGCACTGACAAGCTCCTACTTTTATTCTCCTTATACACTTTCTGTCAGAAAGGTGTCCTAAATTTATACCTCTAAAATGAAGCATATGGGTGTTTTTTGAGAGTAGTGTTTTACTTATGTTGAACTTTTATTCTAGATTTTGAACGTTCATTTTCTATCAAATAAGATGCATTTTAAAGGGACAGTTCAACCCACAATCAAAAATACATATTTTTCCCCAGACCTCGTTGTGAGGAGGTTGATATAGGAACTACTTTCTTTCTAGCAGAAAGAAAGAGCTGCTCACAAGGTCTGTGGATTATCATGAGTAACCTGGTCCTTTTATTTATTTATTAATTTTGGCACTTTGAGCACCACAAGTTGAGTGTCTCAGTTCCATTATGTTCCATTAGGCAGACATCTCTACAGCTGATGTCTCCAAAACTCTGCAACTCACACCAAAACAGTACAGACGAATAAATGCCACTACAGGCCAGAGGAAAAATATGTGTTTTTGATTTTGGGGTGAACTGTCCCTTTAATGTAATGTAATTCTATGTTTATCTTTGGCCCATGGCCCTCCATCCAGAGAAATTTTTGGCCCTTTTTGGCAAGAATTTGGACACCCCTGATCTAAATGAATTCTAAACAGTCCAGATGTTTGCGTGAAGTGTTCAATAACAGAACCTTATTTATTTAACTGGTTTTATTGTTGTGACGTAACAGAAACTCCCTGGTGAAGTGTGACGATTTTCAAAATAAAACCTGTAAAGAAATTGAGCTCCTGCAGTCGGCCATATTTTGGTTGGATGGTGTCTTCACATGGAATTTCTATGCAAAATAATATACAAGAATAAATGCTGTTATCATTAAAAGAATAAATGTCGGGCAGAATGTCAAAATACCATTTTAAAAGAAAACTTACTCTGACAATTTCATGAACATGGATCCTCGACGTGCTCAACATTATTGATGACTTAATGTCAATCCAAAAAAAAAAAAAAAATCTTTATTCCATTGTTGACTATTTGTTGTTGACAGGCTTCAGTTCAGTCTCAATAAGAAATGCATCATCTTCAGTTTGTAAGAAAACACGCCGGCACCAAAATATCTTGGTCTCCTCCGTGTACACGAGGCTGAAGCCAACTGAAGATGCACCCTTGATAACACAGCTCATTTATTTCTTCAGTCTCTCACTCTCCTAAATTCAACTCATTTAAAACACAGCATGGAGTGGATGGGTGTGGACGTATACACAGGAGTACAGTATGAATCTACACAACAGGTGGGAAATGTCATTACAACACTAACCATACATGCTTGTAGTCGTGTGCAAACGTGTGTTTGCATGTCTGTGGTGGGCGTGTAATATAATTCAAGGTGCTGATGAGCAGTGATCACCCTGTACTTCAGTCTGAAGCTTCAGCAGGTTTCAGAATCCTCTCCCCTGCACCCCATCATCCACGTGAAACACACCCAGGTCAAAGTTCAGCTCCAGCCCTCTTTGGTCGTCCTCTTTGATAGTTTTACTCCGATAGCTTCTCTGTGCTTGTGCTCGTTAATTCAGGCGGCTTTAAATCTATAAGATGAGTCTCTGACCCAGGATCTTGCGGTTGATCTCAGCCAAGGCCACAGAAAACACAAAGGCCTTCTCATCGGAGAGACTTGCATAAATATCCACCTCCTTCTCTTGTTTCTCTGTGGACACAATGACAAAAAAAAAATACGATCAATCACAAAAAAAACACACAAATATAACTAAAGGCGCTGGTGCTGGCCTCCTCAGGGTGGCGTAGACAAGAGATGTGAGGCAAAGGCACTGAGGTAGTTATTTTAACCCTAAATCAAAAATACAGATTTTTCTTCTTACCTGTAGTGTTATTTATCCATCTAGATAATTCTGGTGTTAGTTGCAGAGGTTTGGAGATATCAGCTGTTGAGCTGTTTGCCTTCTCTCTCGAAAAAAAAAAAAGGGACTAAATGCACTTGACTTGTGGTGCTTGAAGAGCCAAAAAAAAAAATAAAAATACATTTGAAAAAATCAACAGTAATGTCTCTTTCCAGAAATCATGACACGGTTGCTCGACATAATCCACAGACCTTGTTGTGAGCAGTTTGATGTGGGAACTACTTTCTTCCTAGTAAAAAGAAAGTGCCTGTAGATTCTACCACAGAAAGAAAACAGGTCAGACATGAGACTGCTCACAACAACGTCTGTGGATTATATTGAGGAACCAAGTCATGATTCCTGCGAAGAGACACTGGTTTTCAATTTTTCAAATTTTTTTTTTTTTTTTGGTGCTTTGAGCACTGTAAGCCAAGTGCCATTTAGTCCCTTTATAATAGTGAGACGGCAAACATCACCAGAGTTAAAATATGTATTTTTGATTTTGGGGTGAACTGTCCCTTTAATTATTATGCATCAACATACAAGGGCAAATTCCTTGGATGTCAAAACCAACCTGGCAGTAAACCTGTTTGTGACAAGAAATGACTTCACACCTGCTCGGGCAAGTTTGGTCTCAACTCCTCAATGTAACTAACGTGTATGATGAAAGCTCAACTCCCACACAGCATTCAAACAGATTTAAAGTGCTTTCAGACAGCGCATGGTTTCTGCTTCCCCTTTTAAAAGGACAGTAGCAAGTCACCACCATGACGCGCTGTGATCCGGCTTACAGCCTACATTATATAAGCCATCAGTGGTGGAAAGAGTACTGAAACTT
>JAJHUR010119324.1:1785-14790 GCA_027495735.1 Lutjanus campechanus
GTAGAAAGCATATTTGCCAGCTTTTAGATCTCAAAGCTAGGGTGGATTTGGAAAAATGTGAGTTTCAGAGACTTTGTTTCTTAAAATAACAAAATAATAAGTACACTGCAGCAGCATTTTCATGTTCAATACTTTCATACAGAGTAGTTTGTCCCTCTCAGGTGATATTTATCAGTTTTCTTTCATTCATTTATTTTATGCTCTTGCCTCTTAAAGAAAATTGACGTAGCATATATGACTAAATATTTGTCCTTAAGAAATGGATTTCCTCTTAGGAAGTATGGTTTGGTGTAGAAGGACTGACTTTTAGAGTTATATAGGCCTTATACACACTGTGTGGCGTCAGAGACTGGTTGTGATTATAAAAAGGAGGGAAAAGGTGCAAAAATTTGGTTTCTTCTATCGAGTTTGTTTTATAAGCCAAGCCATCACTCTCTCCAAACCCACCAGAAAAGGCTGTCTGATGGCAAGATGAAGCTGTGGAAATACTCTTAAATTCACTTCTTTTTTTTTTTTAAGGGGGGTAAAATAAGTTTTGCTGCTGACCCTGTCCACAACAGTGCATTGCTTAGCTTCCCTCACCAGTGCTTCTGTTGCATATCCAAACTGAGGGCATGCTGACCGTCATCCATAGTCGGTTTATTACCTACATTAGATAACTAAAATGCTAAACTAAGATAGTGAACATGGTAAACATTATAATTAGCAAATGCTAGCATGCTAAAATGCTAAACTAAGATAGTGACTGTGGTAAACATCATAATTAGCAAATGTTATCATGTTGAAACACAAAACTAAGATGGTGAGCATGGTAAATATTAAGCTTCATCAGCATGTTTAGGGTCATGTTGGCGTGTTGAGATTAGCATAACCTCACACTTGCATGGACTCTAATCTATTTGTTAAAAGTTATCTCTTTGTTAATCCTATTTATTTTGGTGCCTTTACAGATTTGAATTGAATGTAAATTAAGTGGCAGTAATTTACGTACAAACCTCTACAAACATACTTTTAAAAAAAATCCAAACTATCCCTTTAAGAGAAATTGTTGGAATAGCCACGTAAAGATAGATTTCTCTGTACCCAGTAACAGAGACAGTATCTGATAACACCTTTGCTTTAAAACTCCTCATTGTTGACTATTTTTGGGGCGCCATAGAATCTCAGTATCACCGGTGATACCGGACAGTGAAAGCTGAACACTTGTATTTGGTTATGTCCCATTTGGCAGTGATGTGACTATTGTATGTTAAACAAAGCTTTCAACATTATTTTTGCAGTGTTTACAGTGGAGATAACAAATGATACTAGTATGTGTCAGCCTGTAGATACCACTGTTTACTTTCTCAACAGCCCTATCAGTTTCTGTGCCGCGAGTGACTTGGCAGGATTGTTAGGGAGAGAGATGTAGACGCAGATCAAAAACAGCGAGTGTGATACTGCAAGTAATTCTCATGTTGGTGATTAGATATCATTGTTTCGCTTCACTAGGCAACTCATCAGGCAACTCATCAGAACTCCTTGATGTCCCTGCTTGGACGAACAGTACTGACCTGGTATGTAGTGACCTTGTTTTTGTGACATTTAGTATCACGCATTCAAAGTTTAAAAACTGGAGTTTATTTCCTTGACAAAGTTGTTTTTCTCCAAATCTTGTTGCTTAAAGAGACCTCTGTGTCCTTGTCTCTGCAGCCAATGAATGCCACCTGGGCGTCCCTGAATAGGGAGCAGTGTCTGATGTACAAAGGAGAGCTGGTTGGAGAGACCTGTGGCTTCGTGCCTGACATCACCCTGATGTCCTTCATCCTGTTCTTTGGAACTTATGCCTGCTCCATGGCTCTGAAGCAGTTCAAGACGAGCCGCTTCTTCCCCACCACAGTGAGTGATGGCACCCATAAACAGATGTGCAGCTGTAATTTCACTTCAGGTCCTGCCAGATTTCACAGTATTAACAGTGTTTAGGCAAAGAAGGCATGAAGTTCACGTCCTTAAATTAGTTCCTAGTGGCCTTTAATTCAAATCAACAACAGCGGCAAAATGAATGAATATAAAAAAGTTAATTTTTGAATGACTACATGCATTTCAGACAGCTTGGACCTAAAAAAATTCTGACATCCTACTAGAAAAGTACAATTGCTCAGAGTTGGAGTTGTGAACTCAGGACAAATCCATCTAAAAAGATCATTATTGAAGTCACACAACGATGGCAGCATTCATGGAAGCGCACGTTGTAAATGTCAAACAATGAATCATCTAAAAGGCAACATAAATTATAAAATATGTTGCCAGTGTAATTAGGTAGCTGTTTACGGTTTCTCTTCTGTTTTGTTTATTTCTGCAATGAGCCTGCATTGCTGTTTAATTGTGTGTACACTTGCCAGGAACACTTGCCAGAGTCATCTGTCATCATCAGCTATGTTTTGTTGTTTGCTTTTCGCCTCGTGCAACTGGAGCACTTGGCATTCAGAAGTTGGAAATTTCAACTGGTAGAATTCTGACCTCCAACTTTTGACTAGAATGCAGCGCAACAAGTCTAGAGCCATGCTAGCGGCATGAGGCTGTACTCTGTGCTTTTGAGCTAAACCTCAACATGCTAACATACTCAGAATTACGAAATAATGCTAATATGCTTAACGTGCTAATGTTAAGAAAATATGTTTAGACTTTTAGCATGGTAACATTTGCTAATTAGCACGAAATACAAAGTACCGCTGAAGCTGGTATTATGCTTTCCGCGTCTGTGAGCGCGGAAGTATCTGCTCATAAATTTCATCATCACAGGGTGTATGCGTAGGCTCTGTGCGGACATGTGCATACATGTACATTTGTTGTAGCTAAGTGGACTCGTCTGCCAACCTTTCCTTGTGGCCACTACAGACGCCGATCTACGGCACATATGTGGAATGCATCCTTCAAGTGGATTTGAGAAAGTAGTATTTAACAGAACTAATAGGCATCCGTGGGGTCTGCAGCTGTGTGTGTATGTGATCATTCGGGACTATAATAGAGACCTGAGGCTGAGATATCCTTAGTTTTGTAATTAACCAAAGTAGTGGAGAAACAGATGATGGTGCTGGACGGGAAGTGAAGGTATCACCAAACATATTACATTTCATCCAGTAGCTATTGAGATATTTAAGCCTGAAAGGCCAACCTTGCCATCCCTAGAGCCATGGTATTCACATGGCTAATAAAAAACTTAGCATTTCCAATTTGAGTAGCTTTTTATCAACATTTGGGCCTGTTAACAATTAATAGTCATGCACTGGTGAATAGCTGTGTTTACTTACCATAATTGAGGATGATATAATTGCACTTGCTGCACTTGAAGCAGGAAAAACAGACTCTGCAAGGTTATGTCCACCAGTTGTTCGTTATCTACAATCATGTAGTTTAACAGGTTGTAATTCTTTGTCGAACATGAGGAAACAAATGTCACTGGAGCCAGGAGTTCATGCTGCTACAGGCTGAAAAATACACTGTCAAACCTGATGTGAATGTTTCCTCCTTCCAGGTGAGGAAGCTCATCAGTGACTTTGCGATCATCTTGACCATCCTCCTCTTCTGCGGCGTGGACGCCTTCGTCGGTGTGAACACTCCAAAGCTCATAGTGCCAAGTGAATTCAAGGTACATGAACATGCCACACATGGAAGAAGTAGTAACAGAAATGTGATGTTTATTCACAAACACATTCGTTGTGTGTTGCGAGTTGTTTTTAATGGGCAGCCAGGTGCAGTTTCCTCTGATTACACTGATAATGATCCATGTTTCTGCCAGAAAGCTGTAATTCTTTAAAATCCCACTATAAAGCTGTCTTTGTGGTCTGTGAAGTAAGTGATACATATTACCTGAAACTAAAGCACAGTCGGTCTGGGAGATTGAAAAGCTCAAATGTTCCTCAGCCGGCGTTTAGACCCCCCCCCCACTTTGACACAGAGGAAGGGGAACGATAGGGTAGAGGAGCAGGTACCTGCATCAAATAACAACTTGATTATAGGTGATGTGAGAACACAGAGGATCTTAGAGTTGTGAGTACAGAGCTAGCTTTGTTTGACCACAGAGTCTTAAACCACAGATTTCTGTTGTGTAATGACGCACCAGTAATTTCAGCCTCTGCTCAGACTCCCTGAACGTGTGGAGTAGCCACTTTGAATTCGGTATTTTTTCTGTTCTATTTGAGATCTGGACTGCGTCCATGCAGAAATAAGATGATATGTTAGTCAGATGTCTCTATGTAATGGAGGTCCAGGTCACTTTAAAGGTCTCGTTCTACTTATTTTTCTTCTAGCCCACGAGTCCACTGAGGGGCTGGTTTATTCCTCCATTTGGCGGGAACCCCTGGTGGGTGTACCTGGCAGCCGCACTCCCTGCTCTGCTGGTCACCATTCTGATATTTATGGACCAGCAGATCACTGCTGTGATCGTCAACAGGAAAGAGCACAAACTCAAGGTTAGTTTTATTCATTTTAAAATTTCTAGGTGCAACGAATATAAATTCAAAGAAAAAACTACTGAAAAGCCAAGATTTGGAAATGATTCAACCACCCAAAAAGTCTCAAAAATGTTCTTTTCCACATTTTCTGTATTACTTTAGCTGTTAAAATATATTTTCTGCAAATTGTATGTCTGCACGATTGTTGAAATGCCGCTTTTCAAAAAGTAGACCTACACATATGAGGAACAGTAAAGATAGCAAGTAGAAAATTTCAAAGAAAAATATACAGCAAGTACTTCAAGTCAAGAAGCACAAATCAAAAATGGAAAACAAACTGTAAAAACTATTTACAAGTATGTACATGTAATAGTGTACATTATGAGCATCATAAGATCATTTTGATGTCTGTTGAAATCCTCTTGATGTTAACTTCAACAGAATTTTTGGTGGAAAAAATCCCTTCATTCCATCATTTTGACCTAAAACAGTCCAATTTAATCAAAGTACTATGGATGCTTGTAAACATAAACACCCTCTCATTAAGGCACCATAAGATCATTTTGATGTCTGGAGAAATCTTTGTGATGGGTACACTGGAAGAGTCTGTCCTCTCATGGTTTAACTCCTGACAAACTAATTCTTCTGCTCGTTCCTCGTGTCTGCTCTCAGAAAGGGGCAGGTTATCACCTGGACCTGTTCTGGGTGGCCATCCTGATGATCGTCTGCTCCTTCATGGGTCTGCCGTGGTATGTGGCCGCCACCGTCATCTCCATCGCCCACATCGACTCTCTGAAAATGGAGACCCAGACGTCTGCGCCTGGGGAGCAGCCCAAGTTCCTGGGTGTGAGGTGAGTTGATGTCCTTTAAGCATTAAACTGTTTCTTACATGATGTTCCAGTCGACTTGTGACAGCACCAAGTAGTTAAGTACATTTGTTTTGGATTCCCAGGTGTAAAAAATCTCTAGCAGGTGGACAGAAGGCAGACTAGGGTGTTTTGGATGGACATAATGTTGTGAGAAATCCAAACAAAAAGTTTACATGCACACAAAAGGCAGAATTTCATGTGTCACGCATTGTTTTCCTTTCATGAATCAGAATCGATTTGAATATGTGCAGGTGGACAACCCTCGTGTCCTCCTGTTATACTCCAGGGATTCACCATAAATGGTCAATGCAGAGCCTTTTATTTGTTTTTTTGTACACAGAGTCAGAATTATTTTCCAACAATAAGAAGGGGGGAAAGCCATAAATGAGCAATCCCACTTAATGAATCATGGATGAAGTTATCAGGATGGAGAGAAACACATACAAGAGAATTAAGCCTTTAAAAAGGAGAGAAAAAAGTAGAGCTGCAACAATAAATCAATTATGAATTGATCACCAAATTAACCATCAAATATGTCGATTCAGCTTCATAAATGTGAATATTTCCTGGTTTCTTTACTCCTTTGTGACAGTAAACTGAATATGTTTTGGTTGTGGACAAAAGAAGAGATTTGAGGACATCATTTTGGGCTTTGGACCAACATTTTTCCTAATTTTCTTAAATTTAATGGACCAAAGAAGTAATCGATAAATCAAGAAAGTGATCAACAGATTAATATATTATGAAAATGATTGTTAGTTGCAGTCCTCAAAAAGACAGAAATAAGCAGTCCTTCAAAAACTGGAATTAAGAGAAAGAGAAAATCTTTAAAAAAATAAGAGGAAAATTCTATGCAGAGCCCTAAATATCAAGATATACATAGACTTGCACATAAATTTTTACTTCAGACAGAATGGCTCCATTGAAAGACATCATGTTTAAAAATGTTGTGTAGTTGCTATGACTGTTCTCCAAGTCTTTAAAAATAACTTATCATGGCATCACAGATGTGATGTAACTTAACTTTTCCGTTTAGAGCGAAGTTCTCACCTTTAGACAGAGATAGAGAGAGAATATGCAATATACTTGTCAATTCCTTGTCAGAAATGCTGACACTGGCTGGTAAAGCATCCTAAACACAGCAAAATAAGAAGAAATCAATACAAGCAGAAGGCAGGGGACTACACGCAGATGTTTAGGAAAATCCTGCATACTATGCCTTTAACGCCCCATTTTGTGTGTTCACAGCTACTGAAAAAATGAAGCATAAGACTGGAAACCAAAAATGCCTTTCGTGTTTGAGGTTTATTGATCTGTTTTTCCACTTTGTTTCCACCGCTCCAGGGAACAAAGAGTCACTGGTATCTTCGTGTTCCTCCTGACGGGACTCTCTGTCTTCATGGCCCCCATCCTCAAGGTAAGTGCTCAAACTTCTTAATTCTTCCGTGGAAATCTGGATTACTGTCCGCCTCTTTTAGGACAAACTCCTGTCACCCCTCTGAAATTTAAAATAATTTCAAATCTTCTATTCATCCAATTAGGAAGTCCCATAGTTGAGGTAATGTGATGTGAAATAAGCATGTTCATCAGGGCTTAAGCTCCGATTGCAGCTGAGTGCCTTCTCGAGTTTCCATTCCCACATTAAGCTGCCAAAACAAAAATGTGAAGTCACATAAAGGCGATTGTTGGAGCTGGAACTCCCCCTTGTGGACATTTTAAATACTGCTTCTGGTCTTCTAAATACGTTCTCCTTTCTTTTCCTTTCCCTCTCCTTTTTCTTCTCCTTTTTCTTTCCTTTTCCTTTCCTTGGGCAAGATGCAAAATGTGTTGTATAAGTACTGGCTGATCATGCCGTTTCAAATGTCTTTGCATCTTTCTGGATTAATGTGCTTGTTTAGATTGCACATTTCTGCACCAGCTTGTCCGATTGCTGTGCATTTAAGTCTCATGTCGAACGCTTAGCAGGCAGTCGCCAAACCTGCACCGAATGCAGCCATGTAACAGACCGGTCGCACTGATGTGCCCACGAAAAGAACATTCTTAGAAAAGCTGCTTGTGGACTATTTTTAAACTAAGCAATGATGCTTAAAATAAACACAAAACATACTCCTTACTTGTATGAAGAGAGCTCTGACATCTCTAGCATCCCTTATGCAGCACATTATAGAATATATTTATATCTTAAGTGATTTTAGATCCAGTCACATTTCACATTAATCTTTTCATTGTGCTTTGTGTTCTTCAGTTTATTCCCATGCCTGTGCTCTATGGTGTGTTCCTCTACATGGGTGTGGCGTCACTAAATGGTGTCCAGGTAAGTTTGACTTGTTCAGTGCCTGCTAACCAGTGCTTACTCTTACTCATTATTAAGTAATTAAATTACTTTAGACCCATTACTGCTCATTATCTTATTTTCCTTACAGCTCTATCAATGGTGCCTCTTAAAGAACACATAAGCCTCCGCATCCACGCACCAAATCTTTTATATTCACAACATGTAAACAAAGCGACTGGTGGCTAGCTATAGCAGCTAAGATAGAACATGTAGCAGCTAAGACATTATTAATGGAAAATGTAAAACTGTATACAAACAATGACAGAAAAATTGTTAAACTTTGGTCTGCAGCATGTTCATTCTCTTGTCCTGTTTGTCTGTGTGCTTGCATCAGTTCATGGACCGGCTGAAGCTGCTCCTGATGCCAGCCAAGCATCAACCGGACCTGATCTACCTGCGGCACGTCCCCCAGAGACGCATCCACCTATTCACCTTCATCCAGGGCCTGTGTTTGGCCCTCCTCTGGATCCTCAAGTCTACTGTGGCTGCCATCATCTTCCCTGTCATGGTGAGGAATGGCCGCGAATCACTGATTTAACACAAATGCGCAGGCCTCAATCTTTGCGTGAAAGCTAATTAAACGGTTTTCTACAGATCTTGGCGCTGGTTGCCGTTCGTAAGGCCATGGACTACGTGTTCTCCCAGCATGACCTCAGTTACCTGGATGATGTCATCCCAGAGAAAGACAAGAAGAAGAAAGAGGATGAGAAGAAGAAAAACAAGAAGAAGAAGGGAAGCATCGACAGTGAAATCGAATTTGTAAGCATTCTTTCAGCCTAAATATTTAGACGTCCTGTATATGTAGATAACGTGTACCAAATCCATTGTTGTCATGTGATTGTCTACAGCCTCCTGTAGATCCTTAAAGGGATAGTTTGGATTATTTGAAGTAGGGTTGTATGAGGTACTGATCCATAGTCAGTGTATTATCTACAGTATATGGTACTGTGGAAAAGAACCTCAACCCTGCTTCAAATAATCCAAACAATCCGTTTAATGTCCACAAGTGTTAATGTTCTCCCCCCTCCTCCCACAGTCTGACTACCCCTACCATGCCAATATCCCCAGTATAAAAATCTCTATGGATATGATGGAGCAGGAGCCCATGTTGGGGGATAAATCATTCAATAGTGAGTACTAGCCAGGGTTTGCTTTGCCATAGCTTTCAAGGGCTACTCGAACTTTGCTTCTAAAACCTTCATGCTCACCTTTCCTCTTGTCATACTTGCCGTCTTGCATGCATATACAAATTTAACACTTTTAAAAAGGTCCAGTATTCTTTTCCCACTTTTCTTCAACACTGCTCTAACCTGCCACATTCAAACAAAAAGCGGCTTTGCGGTGCTCGCCTTCTTTTCTTTTCTTTGCTGCTGGTTCATACCTCAGTTGTTGGTGGTCCATACTTTAAGGCTGGGTTGTACCAACAAGGTTTCATTTCTAAACCAAATTAAAGCATTGTTCAACTGTAAATTATACTTCAAAACTAGCTTACAATTAAGAAACATTAAATATAAACCCTATCTTTAAATCTCAGTTTAATTTATACTCTAAACCTAGATCAACATTATTTCTGTTGCACCATAACTTAAAACTCCAAATTAAGCTGTAATCCAGTGTTATCTCTAAACTTTCAGTGGAGGAGCTTTAACTTTTAAAATGTTTTTTTTGTTGTTGTTGTTGTTGTTGTCTTGTGCTGTTAATCTTATATTATTTGGTCATATTGTGCCATTAACTTAGCTAACAAGTTTTTTTTAATTTTATTTTGCTGAGCCATCAGGCTAACTAACTCTTTAACTTACTAGCGAACAATGTAACGTTTAAACTGTTTAGCTAGCTGGCAAATATGAATCATATTCAGGGAGCTAGCAAACGACGTGAGGTCTTAACTTTTTAGCTAGCAACTAATGTAACATTTAACTTCTCAGCAAGGAAGCAAATAATGTAATGTTTTAACTGTTAAGCTAGCTAGCACAAAATGTGCCCTTTTTTTAAAGAAATACAGAGCAGTGAGGGGAGCAGGGAGTTTCCCTCCCTCTATTATACTGACTAGGTCCCTACAGCATGCTAGTTTATTTTTTATTCATTTATTTGTTTTGATTTGGGTAAGCAAGTATCTCCATAATGATTAAACTCTTTAATTTTGGTGTGCAACAGAGCTCTGCTTAATTTTAAATCTGGATTTAGTTTTGCCAAACTTTGATTAGAACTAATCTTAGATTAAATTCATCTTTGTTGGTGCAACTCAGTCTAAGTGTTGCTAAAGTACGTTTTTTTAAACTTTTTTTTTTTCCATTTATTTTCCCCCAGGAGATCAATCCCAGACTTTCCTTAACACGCATTCGCCGTGCTGAGCACTACTTTGACTCTTCCACCGTGGCTGAGTAAGTGAGTACCAGCTGTCATTTTCACATCACATATTTCTTTCTGAAATTTAACATGCAAGTCATTCATCCTGTTTTCATACAACACCATATTTAATATTACTCTATATCTCTTCCTCTTTCAGTCTTGACAGGGATTCTTACACAAAAGGTTTGCCTCAGATTCGGATAGACAGGAACACTGAGGAGAACGGTTACTTCTGGAGGAAGAACTCTGAAACAGATCTGTGAATTAAATTATCCAAAGATGACCGCAGAACCAGCACAACATGGCAAACATCCTCTTTTGTACTATAGTCCCGCTTCATGAAGGTATTTTTCTTTTTTAAAAATATTCCTCGTGTGAGGATTTAAATCAGAACGGCTGGAAGTATTTGTCTTAAAATTAAAACACTTTGGTGGTACTGAATTTTAAATGAGGGCTACGTTTGAGCTCATTTGCGTTGAGTTCTTGAAGAAAACAAAAGGGCTACTCGAGTCATTTGTATGCAGTTTTAATGGGACATTAATATCTTATGAAAGTGTACGCTAATAATTTATAATAAGCGTCCAGCTAAAGATGTTTTATCATAAAAGATGTCCAGGAATCGGATGGCTTCATAACATCCACACCAGTTTTTAATTCATTCTATAAAAATCTGTAGGAAACTCCATCTAACATGTACAGCCTATAAAATCAAACATAACCAGCCTCTTTTCTCATTGAATTGTTTTTATATAGTAGTTATTCTTTAATATTACGCGTACTACTGGAATCTTGAGATTAAAACACAGTGGAGGTACTGCATTTGGAGGCGTGAAATCTTCCTTTATTTTTATGAACAAAAGGGCTACAAAAGGTCATCTGTGCACAGTCACGAGAGGACATTAATTTTATATTTATGGGCATATTCATTATTTATCAAGCATCCATTTAAGGCTGCATGTTCACAAAACACATCCAGAAGATAATGTAAGAATAACCATGTTTGTCTCTGTATGGTAAGAAGTAAAACACCACAGAGACTGGAACTTCTCTTTCTATTTCCTAATTTTCTTTTATTTCTCCTTTTTTTCTATATTTATTATATTTAAACTTTGGAAAAAGTAATTTGCCGTTTGACTTCCCCAAATTTTGTGCAAATTTGAAGGTATTCTTCCTGTGGTCTGAATCCACTCGGCTGTCTTTTCCCTGTTTTAGGGAGATATAGATGTATTATACCTGTATGTAGCTCTACCTCTTATTATTTTTCTGTAGGTGCCAGGCATTATATATTAAAATCATCTGTTGTGCAATTATTTGTGATCAAATACTGATTTGGTTTTTCAACTGGCACTGCATAGGATCTTCACATTGAATTCCTTTTTGCTCTGTGACACTTAAGATGTTTTATTTTTGTCTTTCTTGTTTGTCAAGATGAATAATTATGTATGATTTTTGCAGTGTTTTAAAGGTTAATCCACCAAATTTACATTTTATGTTTTTTAAACCCAAAAGCAAAATGTTATCTCTACAAATACAAGGAAAATCTGATATTAAAACATCACTAAAACTATTTTTTTTTTAATGTTTCATCTACTAAAATTATGGGGAAAGTGATGACCTGTCGTTTTTAAGCCATCTAAATGAATGCAGTTTAATATTCTCACACACTTGACTGTGAAATCAACCCCAAAAGCCTATTTCAGTTGATTCTTTTCCTTTAAAATGTGATCATATTTAAAAACTGTTAATGTGAGAAATGTTCAATCTTTTGAGTAATTTTTTTTTGTTGTGTTTTTTTGTTTTTGTTTTTTAAAACGATCACTGTGAGGCAATGCAATGTTGTGACTTCCAGTCCTGGAAGAGCTACTGCTTTGTAGTGTGCAGAGTAAAAAGTGTTAGTGCAACAGCTTCATTTTAAAATTCACATTTTGCTTAGACACTAACTTTTGGTGCATCAGTGAGTCAGTTCCATTTAGTGACAGTCTGGTGAACAAAGTCTTAAATTTTTCTGTATTATTCAATGACCTGATCATACATCTGTGTGTGATTGAAGTATACATACACTGTAATTTAAACTGATTCATTTGATTTTAGGATATGACTGCGGATCTGAGTGTAATACATCTCAATCATTTGAAATGTGCATATATTCTTTTGAGAAAAATGACATTACAATCAGTGTGGTGTCTGGTTTGTAGTGCAAATAAAGGGCTTTAATGAATGCTTTCACAATCACATGCTGCCCAGTTGTGAAGCGCAAGACTGTTATAACCAAAAATCAAAAACCACATTGTCTTCCACTTTGTTCTGTGATCTGTATATCTTGACTTTTGGACTTTTGATTTTTCATGTTCTAACTCTGAAACCAATTTTATACAAGGATCTTATGTACTCAATAACAATAGGTTACTCAGAAGGAAGCAGATGTCTGTGTGTTTTTTTCTATGGAGCAGTGTTTCGAATGAGAGCAATAAAACAGTCCAATGATTCTTAAATACATAGTTGTGTATTTTTTTAATCCTTATGATAAATGTTGAGACCATGCAGCTCCCGAAAGATGTTTCACATGAGTTTGACAAAATGTTGTGAAGTCTGCACAGTAGATTATGATCAGCACAGCAATAGAGAGGGGTTTTCTGCCAATATATGTATACTCAAATATCAAATCAACATTATATACTGCATAAAGCACATTTAAAAACAGCCAAAGTTGACCAAAGTGCTGTACATAAAAATATAAGACTGAAAACATGTAGGTTTTGCCTTAAAAGTATCAACAGAGAGGGAACACTCAATTGAAAATGGCAGACTCTTCCATAGCTTTGGGACGGCTACTGCAAGCACAGGTGCCACACTGTGAACAGCTTTAAAATCAATGAAGTAACCTTAAATTCTTTCCTTTATTTAACTGGTAGGCAATGAAGGGGACGCCAGTGTGAATGTGATGCTGTCAAGCCTCCTGGTGTCGGTCAATAATCTAGCAGCAGCAGCTGCAGGCGAGACATGGAGGACTGGCTGTCTC
>JAJHUR010119325.1:1039-11761 GCA_027495735.1 Lutjanus campechanus
AAAAAAGAACGAGAAATAAAATAAGTAAACAGACTGGATAGCATTGGGCCAGAGTACTGAGTCATGAGCTAAAAATGAAGGTAAATGCAATCAAAAAAAGAACAAGTGGATTAAAGATAAGCAAGGAAGCCTTACAGTCATGAAAGGAGGAAATCGATCTGAGTGAAAATAGGTAAATTATTCCAGTCTGATGGTGCTTTAAACTTAAAAGCTCGTCTCCCAATTTGTTTGACTTATCTTGAAAATAATTGATTTACTTTACCAGTTACTGCATTGTAAAAGCAATTAGTTGCTATAAGATAGAGTTTGCATTTATATAATTTATATAATTTTAGTGTAGCTACATTATTTAATCTGCGGCATTGTGCCCATTGTTACTAATAAGAATAATTAACACTTTGTGTTAGATAGTTGGATTTCATAAAAGAAAACCACAGACAGTGCTGTATATACACATAAAACAATTGTTTCTATAGTAGTTAGTAATAAGTAACATGCCCGCCAAAAGTAGCAGAATTAAAATAATGTGACACTGATCACCGCACAGAAGCATTTACTTATTAAGTCGGCATCTTTTCACGGCTGAGCTGTAACCTCTCGTCCATGAGTACACTCACGAGTGCCGTCTAGATCCATTAAGATATATCTACGACCGATATCCCCAAAACTCGGCAACTCACACACAAAAATAACTTTCTAGATAGCACAAAAGTTTCTGTTTTATTCTGAATACATGAATGTGAAAGTAATTATCGTAACCACAGATTTGCTCCACAGTCCATAACTATAAAACACGCAGATGCAAATTTCTCGTGTCGATAAGTGACCAGCATCCTCAAATTACTGATAAGTTACTTCCTCAAAATGCATCATGATGTGTGGTGCATTTAAAGTGTCAGGGACACTGGTTTGGGCATTTCAGTGTTATCCTTGTAGACCTCCAGCTGTGTAAGAAGAAACGTGGATAATAAGATGGTGGTGCAGATGCAGGTATGCAATATGTATTTTAACAGACAACATGTCTGGACAAGTTGTGCAGCCTACCTGAGGTGTGAGGAATTTGTTTTAAATTAAACACGTAATGTCATATAGTAATTGTCTTTATTGTAATAGTCTGAAGGCATTTTTTAACAGCAATCACATTCAATATATGCAGGGGAAACAATAGTATTGTGTGTATCTGTGTGTGCAGATGGGAGATGCTGATAACTAGCCTGGGTGGGTGTGTGTGCAAGCCTGTACAGGTGTGTGTGTCTCAATCAAAATGTTTTTTCCTTTGACCAATCATCAGTCGAGCTGCCGCCACAGCCAAATAAGGAGAAGTGGGCTAACGTGAGCGAAGGAGGGGGGGTGGTGGCATTGTAAGACGGGTGTGGTCAGAGGACGGAGCATGTCGTTCTCCAGAGAACCTGCTGCCTGAAGCCACACACACACTCCCACACAAATATACTTCCTGATGAACACACAAGTGTCGCCTTTCACTGCCACTGCTCAGGACCATGGGAAAACAGACGTTCACACCTTCCCTCTTACATTCATAAACTGTCGTAACATGCTCTTATACACACCAATTTTGAGAACGGTCAGACTCTTCAAAAAGAGCGGAAAGGTAGTTTCTTACTCTGTGTTTTGAAGGAGGAGGGTAATATTGGATGGAATAGAGAGAGGAGGGTGTTTTGTATTTTGAGAATAAAGTCAAACTTTCAGTACTAGTGCCAGGTGTAAGACAAAATAAACCAATAGAGGAAGATGTCTTTTTTTCTTAATTTTCTATTTTGAGAGTCAAAATGGTTGTTTAACTTTGACTTTATTCTCACCATTTCAAGTTGATTCTCAACATTTTCACCTTTACTCACAACATTTTGACTTTATTCTTGACATTTCAACTTTATTCTCAACATTTTTTCTACATTTTGATTTTACTTCAACTTTATTCTCGACATGTTAAATTTATTCTCAATATTTCAACTTTATCCTCAACATTTCAGCTTTATTTTGACTTTGTTCCCAACATTTTGATTTTATTTTGACTTTATTCTCAACATTTCAACTTTATTTTGACTTTAATCTTGACATTTCAACTTCCTTCTCAACAATTTGACTTTATTCTTGACATTTTGATTTTATTCTTAAAATTTCCCCCTCTATTGATTCATATTTTCTTATACCTGACACTAATATTGAAAGTTTAACTTTATTCTCAACAATTATTCTTTATTCTTAAAATGGAAATTAAAAAAAAAAAATCTTCTAATTTTTTCTTTGGCTCTAATACTTTTCTGTCCAAAATTTGTTCCACTATTCATACTTATTTTTTTCTCTTGGACCAAACTTGCAGGTTTTCTCATGTATTGTGTGATTTGGGTGATGATACACCCTTCTAGCCCTGCAGGTGTAGTTAAAGATTAGAAATGCTCTGAACAGACAGCTTGAGAGACCTGGAATAATGGAAGAAGTGTAACGTTACCAACAACAATGGGGAGTTTGATTCGCCTGGATGAAAGGCAAACACGTCACAAAATACTTTGTGCTCCGCAAGCTTGCAAAGAGCAACAGCAGAAGTGGCCGGTCACAAGCATTCCTCTCTCCCACTCCTTTAAGCAGCATGAATGTACTGCACTGGAGCAGAGGTCAGCTGGTCAAACCTGTCCACAAATACAGGATGTGATGGAACATCCTCTCACGCTTTTAATACCTCTCCCACATGTTGCTTTTTAACATTTCTTACTTGATGCCAGGATAAAATAAACTCAAGTTTTCAGGGCTTTTAAAGTAAGTAAAGTGATTGTTTTCTTCTATTCAAAGTTACTTCCTGAAAGAAGAAGAACAGAGGGAGGATGAGGGAAGAGGATAAACAAGTGGGAGGAAGGAGCAGAAAGAGATGCCAATGAAAGAGGAGGGCATTAATGAAACTCTAAACTCTAGTGAGGGAACTGCATATCTCTGCTTAACTTCAGTTATTTTAGACAAAGTGTGCTGAGAAAAAAAGAAGAGGTTGACAACTGCATATAGAAGCACAATCTACCCACGACGAGATTTCATGGTGATTGACGCTATAATTGGCAGCCAGCACCGCCAATCCCACACACTGGAAACAGTAAAAGATGAAAATTCCCCAGACCTCAAGTCATACTGGCTTTTGGTATGGCCTCACCACATCATTTAATCTCTTAACTGGTACTTTTAGGCCCAATAACCACTGAAATTCCACTGTTTTTAACCTTTAATGGCGTAGACCTTCTACACCTACCAACATGTCATTGCATCCACATATTATCGAGGCCGTGAAGCCATTTGAAGCTGCCATGTAAAACTCTTATCCAATATGTATGAGTGACTGGTAAAGGGGGTAAAGGGGATGACTTCACTAACCACCAGGCCATCTTACTGTCACTTCATGAGTTCAGCAAAGAAAAATGTCCAAAGATATGCTCAGTCAGCAAGCATGGGATGAGATTTGACTCAGGAATTCACCCGTGTTAGCCTCCTAAATCACAGCTCGGGGCTGAAGCAGAGGGAAGAGTCCCATTCTCCAAAAATGAGATGGATAAAACTGGAGTCAGCAAAACAACTAAACAACAAGCAAACCACATTTTAATTAGTGGTGTGAGAAAAATGTGGATACTTTGTTGAATGTAATGTAACTGCTCCGGTCAGAGCTCCACAACACAGAAAAATATTGGCTAAATAAGATGACCCTGATAATAAAATAGCTCTTGACTGCTTTTGTTATTTGTATATGTATCCAAAGCCTGATTTAGTCTTCTGTGCTGCAGAGCTCCTTTTTTGTTCAAAAATCTATTAAACACACATCAATGTGCCACACATGTTCCTTTAGTACCAGGAACACACACACTATTGTTCATTTTGAACCAATTCCACTCTGTCCAGCTGCTGGAAATACTCACAAGGGTACCAAATATACATACATCCGCAGCTTTAAATAGTCCTCAACCAATGCATTGTCTAAAAACTACAGTGCCCAGTTGTGGTTGGCAATTAAAGTGTATATTTGTGACTCATTTTTTTAAATATTTACTTGAAACCATGTGGCTGACTGCCAGTAACAGGGTGGGAAAATCTTAGATTATTCAGAAATGGCCTAACAGTATTTTTGGTGTTGTGTGATTTGTTGATGACATCAAAAGATATAAACTATTGCCAGTTGTAACCTTTTTAGTTACAATATAGATATACATTTCAGTTTAAAAAACTGTAAAAGATTGCTGTAACCCTCTGATAAATCCAATTCAATTTTACGATGATGTTTGTGTGTATCCTCACAGCATCTGCTCTTTGACAGTTGTTTTAACCAGAAAACATGTTAATGCAGAAAAGTTGGTTTGCCAAGTTGTAAAATATTGCAGACTCGGTCATCTTTGCTCATTAACACAGGTGCTGGCCTTTCTTAAGTCCCGCCCTGTTTTGCTCTGTGCTCCAATAAGAGTTGGGCAACCTTGGTACCTCAGTCAGCTTTCTCCCTTTTCTTGTAAAAGTGACATATATAGGGTCACATTTTAAGTTAGTTAATGTTATCATGTTAGCAAAATGCTTGGCTAATGTAATGTAATACTGGCACACTAGCTCGTGATTAATGTTTTGCTAACATTAGCTCACTTAAGATCTAAATATATGTTGCTTTTACAGGTTGCCCAGCAACTTTCTTCAAAATCTGGTTTTCCTTTCGATAGCTAGCCTGGCACATAGCATGTCCAAGTGCAGGAAACAGGAAATGAGAAATTTGACTGAGGTGCCAAGCTTGCTCAACATTAATTGGAGCACAGGGTGAAAAGGGGCAGAACTTAGGAACAGTCAATTAATAATATTAACAACGGCTGCAACCCATTTAGGTGAGAGCCCTTGTGTTTAGCATGGAGCTGAACTAAATGGAACTGAGCCATTATCATGGATAACTAATTGCACCTGTGCTTTTCCTGCCATGAAAATAGAAACTGTCTGCTGTGACAAAGGTCAGAAGAAGAAGAAGAAGAAGAAGAAGAAGAAGAAGAAGAAGAAGAAGAAGAAGAAATTTGGACCTTAAATTAGTCCTTTTGCTTCACTGTAGCCTACTGTTTCTGCCGATGCTATTGAATTGTGAAGTTTCATCTGAGGTTAATCAAAGGTCGACGTTAACATACAGTATGTAGTAAATTCTGACAATATCACTCTCACAATTAAACAATAACAAAAGACGAAGTTTGGTGGTGTTGTGAAGTTGGTCGTGGGAGATGTTTTCTTCATTGTTAAATGACTACCGTTGGAAATCAAATTCATGAACGAGGTCATGTATTAAAGTTTTATTCCCTAAAGTTATAGCAGCTAGCGGCTAGCTAACAATGTAATCTTGAATAAATTCTTGATTTCTCTGCAAACATTGTTGGAAACATTTGGGATAATAAGTACACAACTCAAAATATATAGCATCTGTTTTGGGACATTTTAATGCAGAAATGTTAGCTTTAATCGATCTTTTTCACAGAAGCCATATTGATATGAAACAGTCGGACAATGCTAATACAAATTAAGGGTCTGCTCCATTCAGGTCAAACAGAGCCAGGGTGCTGCTATAGTGCATGTTGGCTCATGGAAAGGCTCTGCTACACTAAATGGAATGGATCCTTAATTGGTATCATTGGTAACACATGAGTTTACCCCTCTGTTTCATGTCAATATGGCTGCAGTAAGAAAGGTCTATTGTCAGTTCAGACAGAGTGATAAATGCTGGCAGTGTTACCTCAGTGTATCATGTCAGTGTAGTTTAATAGTTAACAAATGTTTACCTGAGTAAACACACACACACCACAAACAAATGTGTGTATTTATGCAGTTCTATATAATATTAAAATATGTGTGAGTCTCACAGTATCAGACTCTGTTCTGCGCTTCTGTGTTTGGTTTATGAGTCACAGAAGCATGTGTTTAAAGCATTCACCGCATCCTGCCAAAACTGCACAATGACCAGTCTTTCAGTCCGTCTGTCTGTCTTACTCTCCGTCTGTCCTGTCTGTGGCTCTTTCTGCTTCCATTTCCTCCTCTCCATGTGTCTCTCACACACATTGCTGCGGGGCAGAGGAGCAGCCAACAATAGTGAATTGGCCACCAGTTTATTTGGGTTGTTGACATACTATCAGTGTTATCACATGAGCCAGTTGTCAGCTTCCAGGACTGGTTAAGCACCAAGCAGACAAAATCCAAGGTCCTTCTGTTGACGTATTCACATGGGAACACAAACCATCAACTGTAGCCTTTGTTTCACTTTAACATTTGACTGTGTTGGATTAGCCATCAAATTATACAGGTGGGTTATTTTAGCAATTGAACTGAAGCAATTTAATATAAATGATTACCATATTACAGTATTATTACATGATATGCGTGTTACCAAAAACAAACCAACGCTGTAATTAGCCAACCTATTTGAAAAGGTTTTAGAAATGCAATGCAAGAGGAACTGATATTGGTTGCATTCCTGGATTTATTTATTCGATTTTTTGTACTTTTTATTTGGTAATTTTTAAGTTTTTCACTGAAAAGAATACACAAAAAACAACACTAATGAAAAAAGAAAAAAATATATAAATACATATTGATCTATTCTTATCATGTCAGCTAATAACTCATATTTTGTCAAGTAGTCTATTTATCCCAGCGTTTTTCACAGGTCACTGCTTTAGTCCTTAAAGTCTGTACTATTTTTGTTCTTAATTGCATTATTTACATTTATTTTTATTTATTCCTGTTGCAACCTCTGCTGTCCAAAGAGGATTGCCTCCTCTGACCTTAATGTTTTGGGTTTTTTTGTTCTCATGCTCTAACTTGACTTGACAAGATACTGCAACGGTCCACCCACACAGGTGTATTCACTTGTTGGCTGAATAAACTTCTTCTCAGGACCAAGTGGGCAGGCTGGGCCGATTGTTCTTCTTTCCCCAAGCAACTGATTTTGGCCTCAAATTTCACTGTAATAAATGCAGATGTGATAAGACTTTAAGTGACCCTAATGTTATGTATTGTTGTAAACCTGAGCAGTCTAATCTGATTAAACTCAATAGAGACATCCTGCACTGTGCTGCAGGCTTTGTAATGATGAAAGATAAAAGATGAAAAGCGTGTGATAGGTATCACTCCTGTTTTAAATAGAATTAAAATAGCTGAAGTGACTTTGCTCAGCTTTGTGAAGCCTGAAACCTGCTTGTTGCTGCTCGCAGCTTTAATTTTGGCAGATTGAGCTGCTTCCTTCTGTTGAGTGCAAAATTGCCACTTGCGGCTTTATTTCTATTTCTGTTTCTTGACTATCAACAGTTGTGGAAAATACTTCTAGTCCCCTGCTTGTCCGTCAAAACTGACTCTATGCCATTCAATGACATCATTGTCTAGTCCTCTGTTTAATAGTTAAAGGCAAATCCACAGCTTGACAGGAGGACGATTTTCATTTGTTTAAAGGAAAACTTGGTACGCAGAGGGTATGTTAATACATTTACCATGAAGCAAACATAATATAATCACAACATTTCAGTGTTTAAATTGATGAAACAAGGATAAAATGGATGGAAAACACACACTTGAACCTCAGATAAAGGTTAGAAAAGTCTGGCATTTAAAACAGCAATAAAAACAGGAGGAACTGACGCTTTTCAGACATCCCAGGGCCAACATGACTTCCCTGACTGGATGAATTGGTGCCTGCGGCCTCACCCTGAATGGGATCAAATGTCTTAATTCATTACAGTAAGTAGTATCAGCCTTATTCAAATAACATATGACACAGCCTTTGAAGGGTGTAAGTGATTTCCTTCTTCTTATAATCTGCATCATATTTATTATTTACTCTACACTGTACCAACCTTTTAATTTACTGCTGCATCACTGAGGATGACTAATGTTACAATGTCAGTGATCAAGCAGTGTGGCAAGTTAAAACAACCAGACCACTGTGAGAAAGTTTGTGCACTCACTGAAAAAAAAGGGGGTGCCAAACCGAAAAGTCAAGGCCTTCTGGAAGGATCGTCCTGGGTTTCTACCACAGAGGAGGAATTTCACTCTGACAAGATTCAGCACATCACCCCAGACACACAGAGAGAGACATGAGAGGAGAGGGAAGAGAAAAAAGGCGGAGGGATAGGAAGGAAAGGTATGAGAAGAGTAGGAATGAGAGAAGGAGGAGGGAGAGAGGAGGAATTCCTGCATGTAGAGACTGGTAGCAGCGCTCCACCACTAAGTTGTTGCACTCACTGATAAAGCATGTTTGCAGAATGAATAATCACAAATCTGCAGCTGATAACTTGGCCTCGTCTTGATACATTTTTAAATCTTAGACTGACACGATGTGTTCAATTGCTCGCTGTAAAGATGGGCTTTTGTGTAAAATGTACAGTACAGGTAATACATGATCATGTTGCATCTGAGCTGGTCATCACTACAGTGGTATGTATGACTATACAGCATGTCAGCAGAAGCGTTCCAGATCTGAGTTTGACTTCCACAGGATTGTCTGCAGATGTGAGTCAAATAGGATTTACCAATAAAGTTAATTATGCTACGGATGGGTGAGGCTGTCTGACGAACTGTGAAACACTTAAGTGAATGAAACATTGCTCAAAGTGTTGCTAATGTTTTTTGCAACATTGCAAATAACAAAACAAAAAAACTAAACATTCATTCACAGTAAGGATTCTTTTTAAACCTTTTTTACCTTTTACGTTCTGGGTGTCATCCCTTTAGATTGGTGTCATCTTGGCTACAGTGAGTGTTATCTTTCTTTTATTTTATTTATAAGCACATGTTTGTGAGTGTGAGTACATTTTCCTGCAGCTTTTTCTGGGTTCAAACTTAGTAGTCAGTGGGTTAAACACAAAAGCAAAATGTAATTTTCCTCAATACTTTAAAGAGAGGAATGTTATGAAAGAGTATTAGGGCCAGATGTTAGGGGAAAAAACAGAGGAGAGAGTTGAAATACCTTTTACAGAAAAAAGTCAAAATGGGTCTTAAACTATTCTAACCATTTCATCTGGTAACCTGACACGCCAGATGGTTTGTTACACAGAACCATCTGGGAAGTCATCCTGCTTGGAAAAGGGCAGGCACTTACAAAAAAAAACTTGGCAGGTGATTGGATGAACCATCTGTCTATTACATCAAACACAGCATGACATCAACCAATTAGATCAACGCATCTTGCAGTTGTCACACCACTTTTGGTGCGGACACAAACAGATAATTTGAAGCCTGACCAGATGGATTCTCACGTGATCTCGTGAATCTAGCTGCCTCACACAAGGTAAAACATCTGGACTTTATTCCCTAAATACAAAACAAATAAATATTTGTTTTTTCTTATGCCTGAAAGTTTGACTTTATCCTCAACATTTTGACTTTATTCTTAATAATAAAAAGGAAAAATAAATCCCTCTCCACTCATTTTTTATTTTCTGTAAAATATTCGTATCTGCAAGTGTTCATTATTTTAATAGTTTACAATGTCATTAATGGAATTGGGAACACATTTGTTGGTTAAAGAACCTGTGGCATATTGTTTCCAAAATGCAAACACCTCACCTCACCCAAGCATGTTGGAGAACCTTCGGTGACCACAAATATCATGAAAAACATGAGAGATCATCTCTAGAGCCAGTCCTTGGTTTGGCCATTCTGTGCTACTGTAGAAACATCGCGGTTCAACATGGCATCCTCTGGTATAAAGGGCTCATTTTAAGGCTGGAAATATACTTGCTTTTAACTACGCGTCCGCATATGCACCCGTACACATCCCTATGCTTGATGGCTGCCTCGTGTATCCTGCGTCCATTTGGAGCAATGGTTGTGCGCATCCTCAGGAATTAATGCGCATACACGAACGCATGGTATAACAGCAAGTATATCTCTGGCCTGAGGTAACAAAAACACAACAATTTTTATTTTCAGATGATTATATACCAATGAAAACATGCTTATGAATAATATATTCCACTGTCTGCCAATAATTCTTGTACATATCACACACTGGACCTTTAAACAATATTATTTTTCATTATATCGATTTTCAAATATTGGATTAGATTTCTAACTTTACATGTTTATGAATGAGTCCTCCTTCCAAAAGTGCACCATTTAACCAATACAATACACCTAAGTATTTGGCTAATGAAGCTAGCAAGACAAAGACCTTTTCACAGAAGCCATATTGATATGAAATAGGTCTAGTAGGGTAAACACAGGTGTTACCAGTGATAATAATTAAGGTCATGTTCCATTTAGTGTAGCATAGCCAACATGCACAGCACCAACACCCTGACTCTGACCTGAATGGAACTGGATCTTGACTGGTATCATTGGTAACACCTGCTTTTTAATGACAAAATGTCTGCCATGTTAAAAAAAAAAATTGCTATAAAGTGAGCACACACATTAAATGTTAATTTCCGATAAAGATGTTGATGTTCTTCTTGCTAAGCGGTTAGACCATACAGTCTATGGGTCAGACATGACGGCAGACTGCTGAAGGCGGAGGAGGGTAGGTTCGGGGAAGGGGGTGGCGCGGAGGGGCGGAGCGGTTCTCCTCACCGGGCGGTGTCAGCCGAAGAAAACGGGACAGAGGAGCAGTTAGGGGCCGACACAGGGATTCATTTCCCCCGGGTGGTTTTTACTGAATTGCACCAGCGGACTTCAGGTAAGAGGAAGGAGCGTTTAGGGCGTTTTCTCCTGACCGAGTAGGGGATTTTGTTG
>JAJHUR010119326.1:0-27570 GCA_027495735.1 Lutjanus campechanus
TTGAATCATGTAATTGAGGTCAATGATCAATAGATGGCGCTGTTGAATTCTGCAGCGTACACCGGGGTAATAGAGACACTGCAGGTCCTTCATGTCTGGCACTGTGTTTAAGACATTTTAAATTATCGATGAGGATACCCGTTGCTCCCTACACCAGACTGCGGCCGTGAAGATACCTGCATTATTTACTGCTGTCGTTAAAAACACCGACCAACAGGTGAAGCTGAGCTGCTGGCACGGCTGCAGCTGCACGTAGACATTTCTACGTCAGCTTCAGTGAGTGCATCATGTGATAAGTGACGTCAGATAGGTCAAAACCAAACTCCACAGACCACACAGACAGGATCTGAGAGTAAGAAATAATTGGATGTTTCACCACTAACACCCACGAGCAAAAAATAGTAAAATAAAGTGGGAAGTGAAGTTTTCATTTGGATAAGTGGATTCCTCATGGCTCGAATGAAATTATGAAGATTTATAACAGGACTGTATATTGACTCAAAAAGCTTTGTATGCTCTGCTTCCATTTATGATGAAAGTAGAGCTTAAAGCTTAAGTTGAAAAACCATAATACTCTGTTAAAAAGTAAAAGCCCTGCATTCAAAATTTTACTTAAGTGAATGCACAGAAGTATTATTTACAATAATGCAAAGTTAAAAGGGACTGAGGCTAAAATGAAATAAATATCTTGTAGTTTAAGTAAAATATACTTAAACTGCAAGAAATAAAGAAGAATAACACATTTCAAAATAGCCTTTTTTTGTGTTACTGGATTATAATGATTGATAAATTACTGTGTCTGCATCACTTTCATGTTAAAGCTAGTAAAGATTAGGCTAATTTTAATTACTTTATATAATGCTTCATAGCATGTGGATTTAGGCCTACCCCGGGGGTCAATTAAGAATAAACTTTACAGAATGTTTTATTAATTTTTATTTTCTATCAATGTGAATCTGCAAATTAAATAGTGACTGAAGCTATCAAATAAATGTAGTGGAGTAAAAGTAATATACTTCCCTCTGTAATGTAGTAGTGTTGAGTTATAAAGCAGCAAAAAATGGAAACAGAGTTGCAAATACAGATACCTCAAAATTATACTTGAGTACAATACTTGAGTAAATACAACTGTACAACACTACATTTATCTGGCCCTAAATGTCTCTTGTTAGCTTGAAAAATAGATATATCACCCCCATTTCCGGAAATTGTTTAAAAATGTGATGTGAATAGCTTCAGTTCAGATTTATAGTGGTTTACAAACCGTATAAGTAGACTTACTCAAGTGAACCACTGTCACTGAACCAGTGCTGTCAAAAGGTTGGCCGGCGGGTCAAAGTTGACCCACCTTAAGGTTCAATTTGGCACGCCAGATGTTTCCAGCAACAAAAAATTTATAATAAACATTTAGAAATTAAGGATGTAACAAATTTAAAGAACACTTTACCTCACAAAAATTAAAACAACATAAACAGCATTTTATTTTCTATTTTTCCTAAATTGATTTTAATCTGAGTATGGCAGCCAAGTCAATCAGTTAAGGGAATTTATAGTGCCAATTTACATTAACGATATGATACGATACGATACGATACGATACGATACGATACGATACGATACACTAGGAGTTGCTTGTGGCCGCTTTTCCATTCATTAAGTTTCAGTTTTGGTCCTCCAAGAGAAAAAGTTTGGGCACTCCTGGACTAAATGTTTCCAGTTCAAATGGTTCAACAGTCAACATCCTGACTGTCACTTATTATTATCATTCACAACAGCATCACAACTTGTAATTAACACAGGCAAATCATTTCAATAGAGACAGTGAATTTTATATAAGCACTTCCCCTTCAAACTGAATTTTCACATGTCACATTAATCATCATCGCAGCACCAGACCTTTAACCGGATTTTAGACTTTTCCATGAGCATGAGTGTTTTACTCTGGGTGTGTTTCCACTGTGACTTAAGATTATTACTTACCGCACAGTGTGTTACGAAACCATTTCAGTACTAACCGAGGATGACTGAGTTGTAAATTCTTATGGCTGTGATTACCCTGTGAGAAAATTGTCTAATCCAAAAATCTAAGTTTAATCTAAGTTTTGTTTGTTTGTTGTTGTTGTTTTTTTGTTATTGTTGTTGTTAGAACAGGACTCGCTGAGTAGTGACCTCTGGGTACAGATAGAACATTAATGAACTCTTACCATGGCAACTAATACAGTATGTGTCAATAGGCCAGTTCGTCATGTCCTGTCTGTAATAAGACTTACTTAATCTCAAACATTTCATGTTTTGTAAAAAAAACAGAGGTGAGTCATAATCATGTGATCAAAGCTGAGTCAGGAAATGGCACCTCTGAGTGTTTTGTTTTTTCGAGGTGAATGTCTGAGGGTAGAGGGTTTTATGTGCCGTAGAGACTGTTAGTCCCCTGCTCTGGTATAGACTTGTGATTTTTGGCTATGTAAATAAACTTGGTGCTTTTCTCACGCTCTAATGCTTCTAATCCTAAATATCCTGTCAAAACAGAGCTAGTTTACCCATTCACAGCCATGGGATGTGGACACTGCAGTATTCTTCCTGGACGGATTAAAATTGTAGCTACACAGCTGTAATTTGTTCCCACATTGCATGAAACCACAGTTTAAAGTATTACTTTAGTCCATCACTTATCACATAGGTTCATTGGAAAATTAAATGAGTAAATCCCTCTTATACTATGATGTAAAATAGTACATTCAGAGTTTTACAAAATGTAGTTAAAGTATCAGAAGTGAAAGTAGTCATTGTGCTTAAAGACTCATTTCAGAGTTTGATGTTAAATTATTGGATCATTTTTATTGATGCATTAAAATGAATAATAATTTTTGGCCTTGGTTGTCTCAAGAATGTTACACTTGCTGCTGATGACGTAATACTGTTTTTGTTTGTTTGTTTTTATGGGTTTCTCTCTGTGAGTGTTGGGACTTGCTAGATTAACATCTACATGGTGATTATGTCTCGTATAGTAAGACAGGGGACAAGACGTCAAGGCTGATTTCGGTTTGTGTTGTTTTGTTTGTTTTATTCTGATTATATGTCCTTGCTGTGTTTTGAGTGTTTACTTTTGCTTGATTTGATTAAGCAGTATATGGTGAATACTGTGGCAGAAGCTTGAATATATGTGTTTAACAGTTTGTTAAACAATTTATTTATTTATATGACACTTTTTAAAAACATATACAAAGCATTTCACATACAATTCTAAAAAAGGGCAATCGGAGAAGTTAATGCAACAGTAAAATCAACAAAAAACAAACAAATCAATAATCTCCTCTGGCATGTCAGTCAACAACTGAAGGGCTCAATCAGCAAAGGCCTGGTCACCTTTAGTTTTAAGGTTTGACTGAGAGATGGCCAGGAATGACCAACCAAAGGATCTCAGGTTGCATTTAGACTTGTATGGGAGCCAGAAGGTCAGCTATACAGTATATTCTGGAGTTTGCCCTCCACCAGCCCTAAAAGTGATAATTAAAATTTTACCATCTATTCTGAGACAGACTGGGAGCCACTGAAATGATTTTAAAATTGTTGGACTGTTGTACATTACAGTAATCTAACCAGGATGAGATGAATACATGAATCCCTGTGTCTAAGTTCTTAGCAGATCTTTTTTTCTGAGCTGAAAAAGCAGAAAAAAGCAGCATTTTAAGATAATACCAAGGTTTCTCATGAGCTAGTAATGTTTGATGAGAGGAGTCCAAGAGGGGACTTGATGAAATTCTGTTATGAGGTGATGGTTAGGACTTGATAAATAGGCTATTTACTTCTACCTACTCATTTTCATACATTAATTATTTATTTGTTATGTTTTGCATGTTTGCTGTTAATTTTATTAGTTATTCTTGTCTTTTTTTTTTTGACATGTTCGAAATTTAAAGTTTAAAATGTGAGCTGAATTGTAATGTTGTACCCGGACAAGGTGGCATTAGTTTAACCTCTTCATAAAGCAGTGGATAGTGAAAGCTATATGATGTGTTATGTATGTCATATGTTTCATATGAATGAAAAATCTTTATTAGCTTAATAACCAGCAACTTGAGCTGTCTGACAAATCTAGCGAAGTTAAAAGCTCAATATTTTCCTCTGAAATGCAGAGAAATGTAAGTGTTGTTAAGTAAATGCATGAAATAGCATACAACAGAAATACTCAAGAACAAAAGTACTAGAAATTTGCTTTTGGATACATGTACTTCAACTTACTGTCCACTACCGCGAAAAACACCCTCTTTATCTACTACACGAGTCATGTCTACACGAGAGCCCTGCATTTGAGAAACTCTCGCGAGATTTGTGCGTGTTTCTTTATTATGCACTCTGTACAAAGTAGTTATGTTTGGTAATGTGACAACGCTGCAGTTAAAATCTGCCAAGGTTCACGGACAAAAAACACTTGGTCATGGTTAGCGGGGAAAAAAGAGAGAAAAAGCCCACTCGCGAGATCTCAAACAGAAGTCCCTCCCGCTTCCTGTCAGTGACGTCACGGCCAGTACCATCTGTTTATCTGTGGAGGTTTCAGGCCGTTAGACACAGTTGATCCTCCTCCTTAGCGGACAGTGAAGGTTACCTGCTTCAACAGTGCTTGAACGGCAACCTTTATCTGTCTTCAGTTAAGCCCAGGACGGGAATAATCACTTTGATCACCTTATACAACCATCGATAACATCAAATCAATTTTAATTACCTTAAAACATCGGCGAGCTCAAGTTAACCTGAACACGTTTAGCTTGCTAGCTACAACTGTTTTGCTAACAGCGCAAGCCACTCGGACAGCATTTCGACCTCCTCACAAGACCCGCCACTGACATCTGGTAAGAATACATCTATAAGGTTTCTTCTATGTATATTTGCTTGTCACCGACGGACCTACACAGACTTCAGTGTTGTTACAGATGTTATTGGTGTGCTTGTTTATCACTCTGTCGCCGCTGCCGTCAGTGTGGCCTTGGCGCAGTTGGCTCTCAGCCTTGCATAACCTCTTCAGTGCCAGGCATCCCACACAACAACACTGCATCTGTCAAACAAAACAATACTTTGTTTAGCTACAGTATATCTTCGCGAATTTCAGCTCTCATTCATACTGTAAGCTAACGTTTGACGCAACTCTGACATGTGTTAGAGCTGATAAAGGACACCAGCTGTATAGCTAATGATTTTTTTTTTTTTGGCAATTATTAGATTTTGACAAGATTTTGGCATGCATAACAATATGTAGCCGTGCCAAACCCGCTGATTCTGAGGTAATGTTTAGATTGGGTGCAGTATGCTGAAATTAAGTGTCCCTGTTGGTGGAAGGGCCCGTAGGTTTGCGCTTTTACATAAATATTTTGTCTAGATCTGAATACTGCCTCACAGCTACAGAGGCTTGGTATTGTAGTCAGTAATCATTGTGTCATATTTGCATGTTTTTTGTAAAAAAAAAAAAAAAAAAAAAATGAAAGTTGCTCTATGTTGGTAATGGTATTGAAGTGAATTAGACATACAAATAAAGCACAAACTGGGTCACATTTATACCAAACTGAAAATCATTTTCACCCTGAAGAATAACAGCTTTGCTATCATGTAAAGATTGACATCAACTCCGGGTAGGAAATTAACAGTTTAAAATGTCTCACAGCCCCTTACAAATGTTCAAATTGACCAGCCATTTTCACGGCGAGTGCTAATTTTCCACCCTGCATCAAGAAAATAAGGAGTATATGTATATAGTAAAGTAATATTACAGCATTTTCATGAGCAAATCCGTCTCTTGCCTTTTTGATTAATTAAGTTTGTAAAATAGCAGGAAATTGTGAAAATTGACCATAATTTCCTAGAAAACAGCCTCTCCAAACAGCTCAGTCCAGAGGAAAGCTAAAAAGCCCTCTCATTTGAGCAGCTTGAATCACATAATGTTTGATAAATAATATAGAAAGATTAACCAGTTATTTAAATTGTGATTAGTTTTCTGTTGGTCAACGAATTGAGTAATGGACAAATTATGTCAGCTTAAATTATGATACTGTATAGACTTGTGCACTTTGTTTTACACACATGTGAGTCATATAATTTTGAGTCATGTTTGCTTGTTTAATTAGATGTTTGTTTGCTGTGTTTCAGAACCATGAGTTCTCAGGTGAGACAGAACTTCCACCAGGACTGCGAGGCTGCAATCAACAGGCAGATCAACCTGGAGCTGTACGCCTCATACGTCTACCTGTCTATGGTGAGAGTCTAATAGGTGATAAAAAGAGAATAGTGGTGAGACAATAGAAAGTCAGCTGAGCGAGTAGAGAAGAATGGAAGAGCTGATTATAATACAGGTTGAACACGTTATCTTAAAGGGGAACAGTTACACTGATGACTGTTATTAACAAGAAGTGATTTTTATTCCTCTTAACTAGACTTTGTCGTGGTTATGTAACTGCTCTGCTGAGTGGGCTTAAAGTGATGTGTATCCACACGCACCCCTCAAGTGTGGCCAGTGTGCCAACATCTTTCAGATGGATGAAAAAGCACGTGGGATGTTTGAATGCTGGTATTCAGTTCTGCCACTGCAACTGCTGCCACTGTGCCGCCATCGTCATTAATCATTAACTTGCAAAACAAGCAGGAGAGTTTTTTGGTGTATGTTTGGTATCATGTGTTTGAACTCAGGTGAAATGAATGTTGTGTGTCCAAGTCATAAAACAAAGGTTGAAGTTCTCTTTGAGATTCTGTTCAGAGACGGGGCAGTGAGTGCATCGCCTGCCCGTAAAACATGTGCTGCACTCTGAACACAGCTTTCACCCATCGACCCCACACACAGCCGTGTGCATAACACGGTTGCTATAATCTTCTGTTAAATTTTAATTTTTAAACGTTCTCTCTACCTTCAGCTATTTTTCAGAATGGATTTACCAGGTTTATATTAAATAATTCTAAATGTTTTTTGTAGTTGAGATGTTTTTCGGAGTTCTGTACTGTATTTGCCATGCCTCTGTGGGTTATAATGCTTTTAATCAGAAGCACCATGTTACTGATTATAAAAAACAAGTAATGAATAGTTTGTTTTTTTAAGTAGTAGTAGAGTGTTATGTTTTGGGCACATTTTAAGATGTTGTTTTACTTCACCCGAAGGAAATCGATGGTTTGACGATGCTAACATTCACCTCTTTCCTCTTCACAGGCATACTACTTTGACCGGGATGACCAGGCATTGCACAACTTTGCCAAGTTTTTCCGTCATCAGTCACATGAGGAGCGTGAGCATGCCGAGAAGCTGATGAAACTTCAGAACCAGAGGGGGGGAAGGATCTTCCTTCAAGATGTCAGGGTATGAACTCATATTTGATTTAATACATTTTGTTTTTTAAGCACTGGGTGTGAGATTTCTTGTTCTGGGCTATCGTACGGCCCACGTCAGGCGAGCAGACAGAAGGACAAACAGATACTGAGGGCGTGAGAGTGCTGTGTGGCTTATCTTTCACTGACACAGAAACACAACCCTTTTAACGCCTGTGTTAAACGTTGAACTGCAAACCCACTTTGAAATGATCAGAAAGCTTTCTGTCTGGTGTCGTAGTCCTCATTTAATAAGTGTCTCACACTGGTTTCCTGACCTGTTTTGTGTTGCAGAAGCCAGAGAGGGACGAGTGGGGCAGTGGTGTCGAGGCCCTTGAATGTGCCCTGCAGCTTGAGAAGAGCGTGAACCAGTCCCTGCTGGACTTGCACAAGCTCTGCTCTGATCACAATGACCCACATGTGAGTATTAAACCAGACCTCGACAGTTGGAGAGCAAAGCACATTGAAACATTTTTTTTTATTCCATGTCACATTTTAGTTCAGCTATCCAAAATCCTCAAAGTAAGAATCAATTATTTAAATATTAGCTAATCCAGACAGACAGACAGATGGATTATTGACCCTAAATTGGTGAATTTTTGTTACTGCAGCAGGTTTTACAGACATTGCACAGAAACCGTTAACGCACAATAATATACAAAGACATTAGAGTAGAAAAATATGTATTAATAGAAAAATGACACAAGTAACTAAATAAATTAAAACAGCACAATATAAATAGTAGAAAAAACCCTAGCATATTATATAGATAATAAGCAAAATATATATATGTCTCTCACAGACTTTGATTCCAGTCTGTGGCCCTTTGCTGCATGTCCCCAATTCTTTCTCCCCTCTCTTTCCTGTCGTGCCTTCAGCTGTCCTATCTAAACAAAGCAAAAAAGCCCTCCAAAATATCTTAAAAATGCAATAAGATTGCAAAGCTTGTATAATGATGCACAGAAAGTCCATGAAGTATAAAGTTGTGCAAAATAACCATGACAAGTGCTTGAAAGGGTACTGATCCAGTTATCTTGTTAAAGAACTTAACAAATACTTGAGCACTTCGGGCACACACATTGTTTGTGCACCTGTTCTTTTGTTCATTGCAATAAGTTGCAAATTCTGCAGGTTTCCTTTCTCATTTTGTGCAACCTGTGGAAACATCTGTTGGACTTTGATCTCTGTACTGTACCATTGCAGCATTTTAAAGCATGTACCATGCAGCAGATTGCTGACTTGACTTTTTGTTTTAATCAATATTCAGTACAGGTTCCTTTAAAAGCCAGTAGATTTGACAGAGCTATAACTCACTAAACAGAAAACAACACTATCATCAGAATAAAATTACCACAAAAGTGTCAGTTAAACGCATGTGAAACATTTTGCTCGTTTTAGGTGGTCTTTTGAATACTTGTATATATTATTTTTATTGGTATTTAACAGATAATAAGTACATAGGGGTGTAAATGATTAATTGATTAATTGCTGATATAAATTTAACAGATTAAAACGTATTTATCGATAGTCTAGAAAGGGCAGTGATTGCACCTCGTTTGACATCAAACTTGAAATGAAAACAAGAAACAAATTAGTTAGTTTGTATACTGTTAATGATTAATCGATTGTTAGCTTTTTCAACTATCAGTTAAGGAAAAAGCCCAAAATTTGTAACCCTACAAGTACACAACAAAACTTATCCTCACCCAACAAACATTAGGTGTTCTTTTGCTAAATTTCAGCAAGTGTGTGATTCATCTTTAATTTTATTGATCTCTCTCTTTCTTTCAGTTGTGTGATTTCATTGAGACACACTATCTGGACGAGCAGGTGAAGTCCATCAAAGAGCTGGCAGACTGGGTGACCAACCTGCGCCGCATGGGAGCTCCTCAGAACGGCATGGCCGAATACCTGTTTGACAAACACACCCTGGGCAAAGAGAGCAGCTAAATCCCTCCATATCACATTTCCAAAAGCTTTCTATATATGTATATTTGTATCTCGCTTTCAAACATTTTGAAAATATGAAGCCATCTGCATGATACTGGCTCGTCAATGAATGCTCTTATACTACTCATGTTGTTATTGCCATTCCTTCCACATCACAGTTACTTCTATACTCCGCTGTCTGTGAGCTTCTACCGCTATTCTTGTATCTTGCACCTCTCTCTGCTGTCAATGCCTATGTCATTACTACGTATTTGCTGTGGTTTATGGCAGTACCTGTTGGTCAAACAAATAAAACAAACCCTCTGGATTCTGAGAAGTTTCGTCCTTTAATGTTGTCTAATGTTAAAAACGGTAACCTGTTAGAATGGTGAGTTCCATCTCTGAACAACAGCAAAATTTCCCCAGGGACAAAAATGGGTAGTTATATTAAAGATGATCTGTTTCACTTCCATAACCAGTACCAGCGAAAGCAGAACTAAGCGGACAGCTGGTGCATTTTGTAAAATTTCACTGAAGTCCCAATGATTAGTATTAACCTCTATAAAGCCTCTGTTGTAAGGCCTGGTTTTACATCTTGGCAAACAGATCTGGCTGTTGTAAACATACTTAAACTAACTGAGGATGCCGTTTTGGTAGCTGGAGACTCCAAAGACTGGTAATCAAGAAAATAATCACAATGTTTATCTGAATGTAAAGAACATAATGGCTGTTTTCCTCAGAGCCTGTGGTTTCTTGAAAATATACACCAAAAATCCCAAATAAGCAGTTTGATGTGAAACTAAGTATGGTTATCCGCCGTTTCGAGGCATTAGCAAATTGTCACTGGTCTCTTTTGTGTCAGAGTATTTCATAAACTGTTGCCGTCTTCTTCAATCAATGGTTCCAAAGAAGTATGCATGTAGATTTTTGGGACCATTTAGAGGGCGTATAAAAAGTAGTAGTAAAAGTAAAAAGGGTATTTCCAACAGAAACTTTGGGCATTTGTCAGGAAGCCTAAATGAAATATTTGAGTGTAGACCTGCATCATCACAGTTCCTTTCATTTTGTAAATGCGGATACGTCTGTGAAGGATGCAGGCTGTTGGCATTTATGGTTAATACTAGTTTCACTACCTCTAGTTGTGATTTAATAACTGCCACTAATAATACAAAGAATTGACATGGTTTTAACTAATAATTAATTAAAAATCAGCTTAAACAAATGAAAAACAATACACGCTTTTATATCCACTGTGTAGACTGCATGTCTAGGAAACATGTCTCAAGTCATGTGTGTTACACAAGGACTGTTTTGGATTTTTTAGTTTTTTACTTTTGAACTTTCCCACAAAACTGAAGTATGTCCCTTTTTGTGTTTCACCTAAGAGACCCAAAGTTTTGTTACCACTTATAGTTACAGTTATAAAGACATCATCAACATCATTCAATTACTTATAATCTTTTACAGCGCAGCCACTTTACTTAAAAATCACAAAGTCATGTAACAGCTTCATGTTTTATAGGACGATTTTATAATCTGTTATCATACATTAGAGGTGTTTCACATGTGTCTTTATAACTGGCTAAAGTCATGGTAGTTATAAAGTGCTGTGTAACCCAAGACTCAGATTCTTTTTTCATGTCTTATGAATGTGCTTATGATGCATTATAGCCACTACTTTCATAGATAGTGTTACCAAAGTTTTTAATATCTTTATATATGTTGAAGTCAAAAATTTAAACTTGAGATTTAAGAAAATGTCATTTTTTAATTCAGTTTGGCCCTTTTCATTTTGGAAACTGCCTCAGTAGTGTGAAATTAAAACATGAGTTGTAGATCATATAAAAGTAAACTGTATCAGTCGTGTTATGGTTAAAAAGGATCTCACACAATACAAATTCTGTATTAAAGTGAAAATAAACACAAAACCGCTGTTTGATACAGCTTCCTTTTTTCAGTTCTTAATGGGAACTTAGCAACTAGAACTACATTATGAATACTGAAAATGTTCAATTTCTTCCTGCTGCATATACTGGAGACTGTATTCAGTTATCCTAGTGTAAGATAGTGGAGAGAAATTTAAACCCAAATGCAACTGGACATTCATATTGAACATTACACTTAATGGAAACTGTCATAGCACACACCACACTATAATTTATTCCCAGAAAAAGAGGAAAGGCAAGAACAGCACTGATAGTGAACTGGAAGAAAAACTTTGAGGCACCTTTCTGAAATGAGAAGATCAAAACCTAAGTGAACAATATTACAAAATCAACATTTGTTATTGTAGAAATTAACAAACTGATGTGGAATAACTAATTATGAATTAACAGCTCCCACAATCCTTGTCTGACTGAGGCTTTCACGCTTCCTCAAGCTCCACCAGCACACCGTCACAGTCTTTAGGATGGAGAAACATCACTGGTTTCCCATGAGCACCTATCCGAGGCTCTGCTGACAGAGTTCTAATGTTCTTCGCCTTCAGGTCGGCTATTGCAGCATTAATGTTGTCTACCTGCAAGCAAGAGGAAAACAGTTTGGTTAGTCTGATACACACTCTGTCATACTGATAGCCTAAAAGTGCAGTCAAGTGTGAAATGTAGAACATGTGCTATTTGCAGTGTTAAAGTAACAGAGAGATCTGGGTGGTTCAAACCAGCAGAAGTCAAAAAAATGTCCCATTGGACTGAAAGCCCATTTATCAGACAGCCTGTTATCCTCAAAACAAATGCCTACTGCTCTGAAAAGACACACTCCCCCTGCAGTTGTTTGGGTGAGGGGTTAGGGTTAGTGTGTTACTGCAGGGAGACTGTGTATTTTCAGAGCAATGGGTGTTTGTTTTTGGGATAACTGGCTGTTGCACGAGTGTGCTTCAAAATCGGAAATACTTAAATGATCCCCAGGTGAGAAACTGTGTCTCATCACAGTTGTGCCCATTCAAGAATAGACATACACTGTATAAAGGCCTAAGCACAAAGAAATTATTTAGAAAAATGAGAAAATTTGTATGTAAAATATGTGTGTTTTGTTATATAACAAAAAATAATAATCTAACAATAATAATATAAAATATATAACACATAAGAAGTATGCAAAAATGTTACTTATTCTACATTATAAATAAAAATAGACAAGAAAAATTAGAAAAATAAAATGAGAAGTGCATTATGTACAAATATGTGGATCATACTACAATATATACTTCCAATTCCAGTCCAACGGGATCTTTTATAGACTAATAGGTTTTGGAATTAAGTGCCAACAACAACAAAAAACATGGCACACTAAGCAAAGTCTTCTATTCCACATCCAAGCACAGTCTCAAATAGCACTTTAGACTAAGACTAAGTAGATTTATTAACATAAGAATAAACAGGATGCTGACCATTACTGGATGTATTTATTAATATCTGAGAGTCTTAAAAAGTCTTATAACAGTTTGTTCCATGACACAAACAGATCACCAATAATCCTTAAATTGTTTTTATTCTTATTTTTGAAGATATGTACTGAGAGGAACATTTTACAGGACAAATAAAACTTGGCAGTGCTCTCTGGTGGACAAACTATGTAATTTTGTTTCAAGTACAGGTTGACGACCGCATAGATTTCTTTGTGACTTCTGTGTAGTGTTTGTTATTAATCAGCCAATATATACATCAGTAATAATATATCTGTAACAAACTAATCGTTTGATATATAAATGTGATCATATTCAGAGGGTTGCTTGCTCATCACGTAATCTATTAACGAGGCAGTGGGAGGAAGAGTTGGGTATTACTATATCAGATATATAAATTGACAGGCTGCTATTACATTAATACACTTGTCATCAATATGCATTGGACCTGGGTCGTTGCAGTTTACGGTTCTGCACAGGTTGCAGCTGTGAGTTAGCTGGCAAAACTCAAACCCAGCATGCATCGGGTGCAGTCAAGACTCAGCTAGTCTCAGCCACATTTTAATTATGACCTTGTTTTGGACATATTTTGTATATTTAATACCTCTTAATAAACATGTAATACAGTCATTGATCCTGGCCCATTGATTGTGTTGTTTACTGTAATGCCACAGGAGACACCAATAACAATTCACCAGGCTGGGGTGACAATATTCTCTACTGTACTTGCTAGATATGTCCAACATTGGTTGGCAGAAAGTTATGCTGCTGCCTTTATTTATAGGACAGCTGAAGATAGACAGGAAAGGGGGTGAAGAGAGAGAGGGGATGACACGCAGTAAAGGGCCGGAGGCGGGAGTCGAACCAGCGGCCACTGCAGAGGACTAACAGCCTCCATACATGGGGCGGACGCTCTACCAACTGAGCTAAACATCCGATGCACCTTTAACTTGACCACGTGAATAACACTGTGTGAGGTGCCATCCAGGAGTGTTTTAAGGTCTGGCAGCCATTTCTGTCCTATTTTGAGATTGACTACCCGCCCATCAATACAGTGTAACTAATGCTCCACCCCTTTTATTTGACTTTGCAGTTGTATCTTTGTTCTCTGTTTTTATTTTTTATTTTATTCCTATTTTTTTTTCTCATTTATTATGCTAATTTACTGTACTGAAGTGATGTTTCACATCAAAAATCAAGCAAAAATCAGTTTTTATGTGTCTATGCTGATCTTATTTTGCAGTAATGAGTATTATTGTTATAAGGGGTGAGTATCAGTACTCAGTACCTTTAAGGTACTGATTGAAATGACCCAGTATTAAATAGTATTACATTCACCTTTTGGTACCCAGATCTAGAAAAAAAGATATTTTTTATGGTTTTGCCAACAGCAAAACCATCACTGCAATCTTTCTTGAATGAAGTACTCCACTGGTATCAGTATCACTTTAATATTATTATAAACAATACCCAGACCTAATTGTGATTATACAATATTTGTGAAAATCACTAAAAATATTTAAAGATATTTGTTGATATGTGGGTTGAATAAATAATTGTTTATAGTGGTTTATCTTACACAGAGAAACCCTAACAAGAAGCGAACCAAGACAGCACCGATACTCCTTTAAACTGCAACAATGTTAGGTATAACAGCGCCATAAATCTTCAACTAAAGGTAAAAGCTGGAATTCCATTTAAAACTGCAAAATCTCCAGACTCCAAGAACAAAAGAGTTTGTTGCACAAATGTGCGGCTATTTTAATTAATTAATCTATTTTTTGCAGGTTATTAAATTCATAACTGTACTGTTAGATCATTCTCATGGCATAATGAATGAATGATGATACTTTCCACTCAGGTGTGTCAGTGCCATCAGGGTCCTGGTGTTGGCATCGTTCACAGGAGACATTTCAACACCTCACAGTGGTGATTTAAAAAAAAAAAGTTCTTGCACACCCTGAAGTCTTGGTGACAGCTGCTTGGGATCAAAAACTTTAATGACTTAAATTGGCCCTTCATCAGACAAAACTCACAGACATGTCACAGGTGTAAATAATAAGCTACTCTGGTTTCAGGGTGTTGGAATGACTCATTGGCATGGCTTGGCACAGCTGAACAGGACAAATCCATGAATAATGTAACACCTGTACTTTTCTTAGTATAACAAGTCATATGCCTGCTGTAAAAAAAAAAAAAAAATCCTTCTGAGCATGCTGGCTCACTTGCACACATAGAAATGTTATTCGACATATTCACATGGCGGACATTTTCCATTTTCTGACGCTACACTCAGGGTGAGAAGGTCAGATGTTGTTATCAAAAGGATAATGGTGTACAGCTGCGTTCCAGGTTGTAAGTCAGATAAATAAACAAAATCTGACAAATCCTTATCAAGTCACAGATTCCCTATTTATCAGCGATTCAAAAGACAATGGATGGTGAAAATGTGGAGGGACATTGGGCCATATTTCAAGGTAAAACTAAATATTTGATAATACATTACCTACCATTAGACAGCAGCTACCTTTAGCATTCAACCACTTCTTAGCTAACATTGCAGTTTGATAGTTACATGATACAATAAGAAAGGTGTCAACATTATCAACTGTGTCAGCTAACAGAGCAAATGAGCTATCAAGTATGTTGTTTTGCCTTGAAATATGGTCCGATATCCCTCCAGATTTTGACTATTCAATGTCTTTTCAGTTGCTGATCAATTGGGAATTGGTGGCATGATAACGACTTGTCATATTTTCACTGTTGACACAACTTAAAGTTGGGGTTGCCACCATCAATGTGCAATGAACTGGACTGATCTACCCGTGATCTGTCTGCCATTTAGATCTGTATTTGGACAGCTTTTCTCTTTTTACATGTGGACTTGGGCTAAAGGTATTTGTCAGCATTAAAGCATAAAGATACGTGTATCTGAGTCTCTGTAACCAGGGCAACAACTTGTCAGACAACTTGCCTATCCCTCTGATTTAATACTTCTCCACTGTTTCTCATGAGACTGTTTTGGTTTGAGAGTTTTGGTTTGATTATTTTTCATGTCATTCCAGGTATTTTGATAACTGCATTTGTCCTTCCCACCCTGAATGTGATATCAGAGGAAAATGGCTGCTGTGTGAATATGGTAAATTTGTTACATCTGCAATGAAAATTGACAATGTTTGCTGTGCGAAACCTGTATTCGAGCTTATCTGAGGGTTAAACTGGGTCCAACACAATTCTGACCAGGTGTAACTAATAAACAAGTGTAATCCCTATGGTTGAAGTTTTCTGTGGACCCACAACAGTCCTTGAATGGGCTGTAGGGGATCCCTAGCGATAAGAGGAATTAAATACTTTAACTTTTATTACAATTTTTAGACACTGGAATATCAAGGGAAGAGTTCTGATTGATTGTAGTTGAAAGTGATAATAGTTTGATCATTGATTGACTATTCAGACTTTATTATCTCCAAACCTAAGAATAAGAAGGGGTCAGTGATCTAATGTGCAGCTATTAGGGGGGTCCTTGACATGAAAAAGTTTGGGAACACCTGCCCTCCAGGATGCTGTCAGTGCTGTCTCTCACCTCGATACAAATGTGGTGCATCCCTCCGGACTTGTTCTTCTGTAAGAAGCCGGCAATCGGGCTCTTCTCCCCAAGAGGATGGAGCAGCTCCAGCTTGGTGTTGCCGAGCTCCACAAACACTGTGTAGACACCATGCTCGGGCAGGGGCACCTTGTCGCTCACTGTGGCCCCCAGTACGTCCCGATACAGAGCCGTGGCCTTCTCCATGTCAGGGACGGCGATGGCGATGTGGTTCAGCCTCCCCAGCTTCCACAGAGACCCAGGAACGCCCTGATGGAGGGGTGCTGTCGTCGAATGTGCCCTCAGGAGTGTGAGACGAGAACATCTGGAAAGACCTGCTGCTGAATAAACATGTTCAAATATAGTGAGATTAATTGCAGCTAAAACTAGTATTTACATTCACTTTTCCATCGTTTCCCTTCATTTAGCTTCAAGGTTACTGTATATTATGCATCAACTCTTCAGTTAAGCCGAATGATGTTTAAAAGAGTGACCAGGACACCCATCAAATGGATATATTCTACTGTGTTGTGGATAATTTTACACACATTTCCCTGAATTCAGTCTGACATATTGGTATCTTTGGAAACTTTTAAATCTCCACTAGATTTCAAAATAAAAGTCTGTGGGTTTGGACAATGTTTGGCTGCATAGTCGGGGTCAACTAATTATCAGCCTGGCCCATTATCAGATCTGATACTCAACATTTTTACAATTTTTTATTTTTTTAACAGGAAAGTGCTTTGTTTTGTTTTGTTTTGTTTTGTTTTAATGTTAGTTTTACTAGTTTTATTTGTTTTTTTTATTGGAGCCATAAATGGAAATTTAAATAGGCCGAATCCCTATTTAAAATATGATCTATGGTTGAAGAGAGTTGTTTCCCCCTGCCCCCTTCTCATCAGTCTCAAAGCTTAAGCAGGTTACCTGCAGGCTACAACGACAGTGAAACTATGCAAGTGCAAGACGAGCACAAAAATATACATTGACAAGCAACGAGTCCTACACTGTAACTTAATTTTAACTCTAATAAACATGAAACGAGCAAACAAAAGCTGTTCTGTTCTGGACCTCCTTTGATTTACTTTATGTTACTTAGGGGAGGTATTTTGATGGTTTATTTATTACATTTTTCAGTTGAACACCCTGAACTTTTTGTTTCACAATAATGTTAAAAAGATCGGTTTCAAATAATTATATGCTAAAAGGACTGTCAGAAAAGGCTTGTGTTGGAGTTTGTGTCATTCTAAATTTTGGCACCAAGATTTTTTTTTTTTACTGCAAGTAGCCTGTATTAGATCCAAATATCGGTACTAATAATCAGTATTGATTTTGAAAAAAACATATCGGTCGATCCCTAATGTACAACATAAGTTTAATGATTGATAGAAATACAGTAAGTAACTTAAGTGCAAAAATGTCTTAAATATCTCTGTATTGGGGTCTTTCGGGTTTTTAGTTAGTTTGGTTTTTCAGTTTTATCATTTCTAATCTTGGTTGAAGAAAACATGTACATTAGTGTGTGACTGGACTGAGATTTTTTTTAAAAAAAGGGAATCCAAATTTCTTTGCATGTCTTCAAATAACGTTAAAAGAAATACAGTCACTCCTTTAAACAAACACTAAAAGTGTCCTGTACCCAAACGCTGCAACAACACCAACCCATGATGTAACACTAACATATGGTTTAACTTCATTTGGTGTAAGTCAGCTAATGATCAACAACATATCAGAGGTCGAACATTACTAATAATTGCTACTACGGAATATGATATACAAAGCGTGTGTTAGGTAGTTTGATAATTATTGACACAAACCAACCTGCAACCTTCAGCACGGCGGACGCCATGTTTGTATCTCGGAACCAAAACAGCAGCGGAAGAATTTCTCGGCGAGCCTATTTACCTGCGACACACACGGTCATACATGTGGGGGCAACGATGGCTAGTGGAGATGTGTTGAGCGTGCTGGAGGAGTGTGTAAAGAAATTAAATGCCAACACAGCTCAGCCAGAAAACTTTCTGAGGCAAGTGTTTGCTGTGTTTATGTTTGTGTTCTTGAGAGTGCTGTTAACTGTTGTCGTTTACGCCTGTTTGAAGAAGGGTTTTAGCTAGCTAACCGTTAGCTAAAGCTAACTGCATGAACTCCGTAGCACCGCGTTCCCTTACATCGGCTGTCACAATAAACCTCTTCGATAATTTAAGGAGGGTTTAATGATTAAGTCGTTGTTTTGCTGTAAGTATTCTATGTTTTGATAACGCTACCATATGTATTTAGACGGAAGATTGGTGCTAAAAATACAGTTGATCGAGGTTAGAGAAGGTGGTGGAATAAAGAATACATAGGATACCTATGTATTTTTTATTAACCACTACAACCACAGAAACTCAACCTGCATGCATGTACACTGCACTTGGGCTTCGTGTTAGTTTATCAGCGTACAGCATTAACAAAGCTGTGATTAGATTACTGGAAGAAATGTAATTATCAGAAAACTACAATTCTATCAATAGTGCAGGTAATACAGGTGATGTGATACATGATGTAGGACACCGCAAAATAACCAGCTGCGGTGCATCAAAATGTTACAGTAACCAAATAAAAATAAACTCAAATGGGAAAATTATTTAAAACAGGGTGCAAAATTAACTTTTTTGCCCACCAGCCATATGGCTACGGAACGTTCAAATTTTACCACCCACTCAATGATTTAACATTGTTTTTTTTGGCTGGTGAGTGAAGCAAATCTAGCAGCTAATCAAATATTTTACCAGAATTTGACTGGTGGAGGCTGGTGTGAATTTTGTGCCCTGCATTTTAGTTAAGTTATATTCTATGATTATTCATTACAAACCTTATAGATAGAAAGCAGAAGCAGAGTAGGGTTTTCTGGCACAGCTTTACCTACATCCAATGTACATGGAGAAAAGAAAAAAGACAAAAGAGTTAAAAACTCCCGCAATGTTTAGGGTTTACAGAACAACTTAATTCTTATACCAATGAGTCTTGGCAGTTGGACTCATCAGGGTAATAATCCAGATGAATGAATGGTTTAACAATAAAATTGTTCTTCATATTCCCAAGCGTTGCAGATTCCTCAGACTCAACAGTGTAATGTAGGGTGAAGCTCTTTCATACACATTGCAAAATGTATGTGTGCCTGAATTTAAATAGATTTATCCTGTCAAAACACAAAACTGCCATAAAGACAAAGTCTCTGAAGTTAAGATGTCAGGAATGAATGAACGAAAGATGTTCTAATATAAACCCAAATCTTGTTGCTCTGTATAAATTCAAGGTGGACAGAAAGAGAAAAAAGAAATATCACCAAAAAATTAACTGACAACAAAATTAGTTACCTAATACTGACAGTAATTCCTGGTACAAGTGTAGTGATAGTGTATCACAGATGAATGTTGTGTTGAGAACTTTTACCAACTGTAGCACTGAAGGTTGCAAATCACAGACCTGCACCCAACTTCATGGGTTTCTTTTAGACAAATTTAAAAAAAAGCTCTTGCTTTTAATAATACACCAGACTTGCATTACTGATTGCATTTTTCCACTTTTTCAGCCTTCAAGGTGAAGTGGCAGCAGATTTCACTTCTCTCACTAAGTCCCTATATGACCTCCACAAAGCCCAGGAGCCTGCAGGTTATAAGGGCAGCCCGTTGGCTCAGCTGGTGGTCGAAAACTTTGATGAAGAGCAGATCTGGCAGGAGCTGGAGCTACAGAACAACACTGTACTGAAACACTTTCAAAATGCCACCGAGGAGGCTTTGTCGGATGGGACATTAACGTTGCTGGTAGAGGAAGAACTAGAGACTGATGATGAAAATGTTGATGAGGAGGAGGAAGAAGAAGAGGAGGAGGAACCACCCAGACGGTCTAAGAAAATGGCTGTGGAGGCTGAGGACGGGGCGGAGGATTACACAGATGAGGACTCTGATTTAGATTTTGATGTGGATGCTTTGGAGAAGCGAGAGAAACAGAAGAAGGAGATTGGAAAGAAAGGGTCCAAAACGAGGGTGGTTCCCTCCGAGGTTGATGATAAATTCTTCAAACTGTCAGAGATGGAGTCATTTCTTGACGATATGGACAAACGAGAGGGAAAGGAGGATGGAAACGAAGATGATGTAGATTACTTTCAGGACCTGCCTTCTGATGAAGATGATGAGCTTGACCTCGATCAGATGCTTTCTACTAAAAAGCAAAAGAAAACCACTGTATGTATTTTATCACTTATTCTCTCTTATATTATTATATCCTGATGGTACAGAATCCAGGAGATGTATCGATGATTGTTTATATTGACAGGTGAAGAGCTCCAGGAATCTCAAGTACAAGGACTTCTTTGATGCCGTGGATAGTGAACCAGCTAAAGCAGACGACCAGTCAGATGGCGAGGATGACAGCATGGCTGGAAGCCATGAACAAGGTGAAGACGAAATAGATGACGAGGAAGATGATTATGATGGTGAAGAGGAGGGTGACGACGATGAGTAAGTGTGATTAAAATTATGCGGTGTATAATCATGTGTGGGAGAAGCACACTTGGTTGAGTTTGTTTGATTCCAGCATGTTTATGTCTACTCTTTGCCAGGGATGAAGAGAGAAGTCAGTCCAAAGCATCTCGTAAGAAGGTGACCTTTAACCTCTCTGGGGACGAGGACAGCGAAGGAGAGGACATGGAGGACATTTTTGGAGGAAAAAGCTCAGCAAAGTCTGAGTCAAAGTCATCATTTGAGAAACGTCAAGAAAAGGTAATCAGGTTTAAAATTTGATTTGCCCGTCCATGTAGCTTAAATGTAGTAGTTATAATTAGTGGGGAAGTTTTACACTGACTGTACTGAATAGTTCCAAGTTTTGTTCATAATTCTGATATTTGAATTCTAAATCAACATTCAAATGCTTTTTTGCTTTTCATTCAATTTAAACCTGGTATTCCAGCACAGTTGGACATTATGATGAGGCTACTTTGATATGTCAGGCAGAAAACTTACAACAGAGACAGAAAAGAAATGAATGAAAAGCTGAGAGGTCTCATCCAAGTTGTGCTGTCATTTATGGTCGTGTTAGTCTCTGTCCTCTGTTTGTTTGACTGAGAGTTGGGGCTCATCTCCTGCGCACACACAGATTGGACAGCAGGGTAGAAGCAGAGAAGTAGAAAAGTGACATTTCCACCTGCCATGTCTGCAGTTGTTGCAGTTTAACACAACTGCAGTATAGTTTTCTAAGCTAATAATAAAGTGTTAGAAATTTTCAAGATATTGTTGCCCTAGAAATAAAACCCACGTGCAGCGTTTTTCCCCCTCACAGCATAAACGCTTCATCCCACCACTCTGAAAAATGCTATATGGACACAAGCTAACAGAATCTGATGACTTACTTTATTCATACGAATTGACCGTTTTATTTTATTTTTGTATTAGGGTGATGAAAACATGACAACAGACATTTCCGAGCTTTTTTCAAAAACCTCAATAGAAGCTTCAAATGAGGAAAAAGAAGACCTTAGTTAGACCCTAAATGTGTTAATACAGCAGTGTTTCTTGTAGGGATGTGCACGGTTACCCGGTTACTCGGGTACCCGAGTAGACAATCTGCTACTCGGTTACGAATTATTAATCGGTTACTAGGATTATTTCATTGTTGGCGATGCCGGCCGTATAGTCGCTCTCTTTCTCGTCTAAAAGCGGGACATTTCAACCTTTACACCGACCCCACCGTTGTGTTTGTAACGTTAGCTTACTCAGAAGCCGAGCAGTCAAGCCTGTCCAATAGATAGGGACCCGTGTGCCGTCACATGACGGGCTAAAATCCAATGGGAAAACATGATCTGCCAAAGATCGTTTATTTACATCAAGATGGTTGCTCTGTTGCCGTGTGTGATCACTACTATCAGGAAATCTCCCGTAAATCCTAATAAATAATTCGTAAATTAACATGTATGCATTTTATGCAAGTTGAGACAACTAAATGTGCCTGAAATTAATGAGAACCTGTGTTTACTGCAGGTTGTTTACTGTGCAGGTTGTGCCGGTTTCTTCAGCTTTTAGATAAAGCGATCGAGATTCACTCACGTGCATCCACATAACCATCCACATTAAAAGGCTGGGTTTTTTTTGATTCTACAACTTCATGAAACTTAATTCGTGGGTTTTTATGCATCCAACCACACACCAGCTTTTATACATGTTAATTTTATTTGCTAGGACATGGAAGAAACACGAAAGTATAAGCACCGCTAATTACTGAAAAAAAAAAAAAAAAATCCCGGGGTATATGCGCTCCGTCCAGAGGGGAAACTTTTTTTTTCCAGTCATAAACTCATATGTGCATCTTAAACTACAAACTACTCTTATTAACCACTTGATATTTTGTCTGACGACGCTGTGTGTCAGCAATGCGCTGTCTGGTGGACAGAGCGCATATGAGTCATTTATTTATTTTTATTATTTATTTATTTTATTAATCGGTTACTCGATTAGTACCAGGTGCGGGTACTCGGTTAGAAAATTACTCGAAATGCCCATCCCTAGTTTCTTGTCAGGCTTGGTATTTTTTGAAATGTTTTGATACTTGTGCCAAAAGTTTCATACCAAATCAGAACTTTATTCCTCACAGAGAAATATGAAAATGTTTTTCTACAAATTTTACATTTAACAAAATAAGCCAAATTTCTCTCATGCAACTGTTTGATTTTATCTTTACTGTAACTAAATAAAATGCTAAATTAATGCTTTAATCAAAAAAGAAAATGAATCGAGGACATCGACTAAAAATCTGGTTCTTGACTTTTGCGATGCTCTGTGCTCAAGACAAATTTCTGTTAGTCTAAGTGATATTAGAGGTAGTCCAATGGAGTCCAATATGCACATTCCTCTGTTCATTTTTAAACTTAATGCTGCTGCAGCTTTGACATATTGAAAATGACACCAAAATATTACTTAAGGAGGCCTTGAGAATCCTTCAAATCCATGGATCTGAATTGTGTTTCATATCTCACTGGTGCAATTGTTTTAATGCAAGCCTGATTTTGATCTTAATACCTGCTAATGATGCTAATGATATGGTGTTTTTTATTCTAACCTGTAGATGTCAGAGAAGATTGAGGAGTTGGAGAAAGCAGCTCTGGGAGAGAAGCCCTGGCAGTTGTCTGGAGAGGTGACGGCAACGACTCGTCCAGAGAACAGCATGCTGGAGGAAGACGTGGAGTTTGACCAGACGTCCAGGATGGGTGAGTGACTCCAGTGTTATGTCTGTGTTGTTTGATGAATGTGGTGATTATTTCTTTGTGTGCTATTTCAAATCAAATTTTGTCTTTGCTCTTATAGCTCCGGCTGTCACAGAGGAGACCACGCTACAGCTCGAAGACATCATCAAACAGAGAATTAAAGACCAGGTTAGTCAGAATAACTTGTGTTTTATATCTTCCAAAGACATATAAGCCATTTTTTTGTTGTCTGATTATAACCAAGTGCCTTTGACTTGTGTTTCTGTAAGGCATTTGATGATGTGGTCCGCAAAGAGAAACCCAAAGAGGAGGTGTTTGAGTACAAGAAGAGGCTGACATTGGACCATGAGAAGAGCAAGCAGAGTTTAGCAGAAATCTATGAGCAAGAATATCTCAAGCAGAATCAGGTTTGACTTTTGTCTCGTTGTCACTGCTACTCTAACACATATGAACCTGTGCTGTATCCATTTTTTGTATTTTTGTCTTTCTTATTTCAGGAAAAGACAGAGGAGGAGGAGAACCCAGCCCATGTAGAAATCCAAAAGCTTATGGACACACTGTTCCTTAAGTTGGATGCCCTCTCCAACTTCCACTTCACACCGAAACCAGTAAGTTTTGCCTGACAGCATCAAAATTTTGAGAGATGCAGAAGTGTGAGTCGGTCTGCACTCACCAGAAATCATAGACTTGTGTAGCAAAAACCTATTGTGTAGGATTGTTACCCTGGATTTAACTAATTTATAGATGATTTACGTTGGGTTCCTGTATCACATTGTCAGGGCTTATTTCACATTGTACATTATCCTGCTTATTACATGGTTACTTAACACAAAAATTAATAATTAGACACAATTTTATGGATTTAAAAATTTTTATTGCTCCTCCAGTCTACGATCAGAACGGTGTCCATAGCAACAGTCTGTTCATCATAGCAACAGTGTGTTATACAGAAATAATAGGCCTTAGAATGTTTTAATTGACCAATCAGAATCAAGTATTTAGCAAAGCCATGTAGTAAAACTTTTTAGACATATTATTATAGCACTCAATCACCTCACAAAATAAGTATATCAATTCTTTATTGATCCCTGATCCAAGAATAGTAGTTTATAATATCATAAAGAATTTCTAAGAAAATATCATATCAATAACATAATCATGCTGGGAATGCAGTCTATAATAAAGTGTGTTAAAATGCAAGAATATGAAAGAAATAAAAATATTGTAAATGTAAACTGATAATTTGAACATATCCTTGAGAAAATGATGTACTGTAAGGGTTAGCAGGCCAGTACATTCATGCTGTCCTTTGTCCACAGCACGTCCCAGAGGTCAAAGTGGTGTCTAACCTGCCATCTGTTACAATGGAGGAGGTGGCTCCAGTCAGCGTTAGTGATGGTACACTGCTCGCACCAGAAGAAATCAAGGTTGGTCATCATTTTCAAACATTTATTTTAATCTTGGTATATTTAGTCACACATTGTCTAATAATACTCTCCTCTAACCAAAGGAGAAGAACAAAGCAGGAGATATTCTGGGTGACACTGAGAAGACGTCAACAGACAAGAAGCGCGAGAGACGCCACAAGAAGACGGTGAAGCGTCTGAAGATCAAGGAGAAAGAAAAGAGACAGAAACTTAAAGAGGCCAGTGCAGCTGGGGAGAACAAGAAACCATCAAAGGCTGAAATTGCAGAAAACCTGAAGAAACTCACAAAAGGAGGCAAAGCCACAATACTCAAGGTGAGTGTTTTCATGTTCTCTTGTTCTTTCTCACATTACACTGACCAGTATGCAGTCAACACCTGTATTTGTCTCAGAGTAGGAAATCAGTATTAGCGTTTTCAAACATTTGGACTGGAAAGACAACTGATGATATGATGATATACTGTCAGACTGTCGGTTTTATTGATATAATAATGATGGTGGAAAAAACTTTGCAGACTGACCCCTGTAATGGAGAAAAAAAACTAAGTACATTTAGTCAAGCACTGTACTTAAGTTACATTTTTGATTTACTTAAGTACTTGATCCTCGAATTTCAATGTAGTGTTTTCAAAGTTTGAAAAGTGCTTTGATTTTTGATGAAGTGCTTTAGATTGTAATTGCATTACTTTCATAATAAATCTCTAACTGACTGAATAGTTCTTTTTAGATTAAAAAAAATGACAAAAAGTCAGATATTGGGTCAGCCAGGTTATTTTGGATGCCAAGTCTATTTACAGACAGTTTACACATATTAAAAAATGAAACTTTGTTGCGTTTTCCTTTAATTTGTTGCACGTCTGTAGAATTCTATCACAAAATATAATTTTGGTTATTTATAACATCATAATATTTGATTTAATGTGATGAAGTAGTAATTTACCACCACTGGAAGTACTGGTAACTACTTAAGTAATTAAAAAAATTACAAACAAAACATACAGACATTATAAAATGTGAAGTATTGTTATAGAAAAAGCTACCTTAAAGTATATAAAATAGTTAAAATGAGTTGCCTCTTGTGGAGCTACAACATTACAATGTTGTTTAACGTAACATAACATGAATAAAACTTTATCACATTAACTGTGAACATGATGTCATGTCAGATATATTTTATCTGTAATGGTAGTTGGTTACAATGAAGACAGCAACTCCCATTATCCCACACTACTTAAAATGTCATCAAAAACAGATTGTTCAGTCTCTGCTTCCACTACCACCAAGTCGCACCTTTTTAATGCCAAAATAAACATTACATTAATTCTTAGATAATACTGTGAATGCGCCTGCAGTGACTCAGTTAACACTGTGCTTCTCTGTTTCAGGACGAAGGAAAGGACAAGGCACTGCGGTCGTCTCAGGCCTTCTTCTCTCAGCTGCAGGACCAGGTCAAAAGTCAGATCAAAAGTGCAAAGGACCCATCTTCAAAGAAGAAGAAACACAAAGAAGTTTCTGTCAGCAAACTCAAGTTATAATAACTGTGGAAGATCAACTTTTTATTGTACAGATTCTTTTTTATGAGAAAGCTGCAATATATTGAAGCTGAAAGTTCTTGTTAAATGTTTCCATTTTCATTAAAATAAATCAAGATGTGCCCCAATATGTTTGTGTTGGTTTGGAAATAAGCAAAGCCCTTTCAACTGTAAGAATAAATTTTCATTTGCACAAAATTATCAGAACACATACATGTAAAGATGATGCACAATAACTAGTATTAGTGTTATGAAAAATCATTTATTTATACAACTATTATAAACTGTAGAATATGACTCCTACATTATAAACTAAATGCAAGGAACGCACACATTATTGTTTGTCTGTGGGCACATAAATTAAAATGTTAATCTCATCAGAATTGTCTCACTACAACGATCTAGATGAGAGTGTGTGTGTGTGTGTTAGGTTGCTCAAGATCAGTCAGTTTTGATGGCTATAAACTGAAGCCAGTCAACATCAGTTAGAAATACTGAATTGACATCACCTGTGTCAAATCAGTTGATTCAATGTTTGAAAGATCTTAATCTCATAGAAAGTAAGTCCATCCGTCTGGCATGTATGAAGCCCCAAAAACAAACTAAAAGGTATTTGCAAATACTGTTTGTCTCAATTTAGCAACTGAGAAGGATCAACTGTTTCTCCATCTCTCCTCTTCGCCTCTCGACTGAAGACTGAACAGACTGGCACTTCAAACCTACTGTAGTTTTTTTTAAATCTAAAGCTGTTTCTTTTTCTTGATTTATTAAACTGAATTTTAATTTCTGTTTGTGTGCTCATTATTTACGTGCTGAGTTGACCAAAATCATTGTGAGTGAGCATGAAACGAGAGGGAGAAAATATACACAATATTTTAAATGTACTTTTTTGGTGCTTTGATCGCCACAAGCCAAGTGCCATTTAGTTCCATTATATTATCTCTGGCTAATATCTCAAAAACACAAAGATTTAGATGGTTGAATAGCACTAAAGGAAAAATATGTAATTTTTATTCTGGGGTGGACAGTCCCTTTAAAGGTTTAGTTCATATTTTTTGAAGTGGGGTAGTATGAGGTACCTATTCATAGTCAGTATATTACCTACTACAGTAGATGGCTGTTGGC